>JAUZST010009554.1:0-12917 GCA_034779995.1 Parotocinclus haroldoi | reverse complement strand
CAACACAATGTATAGATACTCAGCATGGGAAGCATAATACTGTAAAAAACAAGTTCTTACTAAATTCCAGTCAACGTATGAAGAACTTATCCAGTGTGATATGATATCCGCTTTAGCAGTGGCTAAGTGACTTTTGCCCTTTTTTTTGTAGTAAATGTACCAAATAAGCTGAATAACATTTCATGTATATAATCGGATTTGATTTGGTACTTTAGGATTTGGTCCGAATAAGCAGCTGGTCCCATTAACCGGAATCGACTGTACTCCTGAAATGCAAAGGATATCTCCTCTCGGTTGAGTAAATGTTACCATCTACTGTAAACTGCTATTTGTTCCGCATCATTACGGTGAGCCATTGGTGGAAACCCAGACTACTGACTGTCTCCTTGGCCTGATTGACTGAATTGGGGGAGTCCGAATGGGCGAGTCATCCCCTGTCACTGCGATAGCATCTCCAGCCAAGCCCTGTGACGGACTTGCATCCCATTCAGATTACATGCTCCTCTATGCCCTTGAAATTGAAGGAAGGGCTCAAAAACCCTGGCAAAATTGACCAGGATACGTGTGGGTGAAATGTATCATGGCACTAAATTTATCACTCAACATTTTGTGAGCAGTTATTCATATTAAATCATATTACTCTGAAAGTCAGGGTGGTACACTCTGGACATCCACAGCTTTCTGTAAATGGTCAATTGTTGGTAAATTCATTGAAAATGTAATCACCTTTGCTATCTCTATCTGTGTTTAATATATTGCTCAGGTGATAGTAGGGTTAAGGGTACTGACCACTGGTACAAGCCCCTGGTTTGGTTCTGGATCCTTGTCGGCTTGGCTTATTTTGCCTCCATCCTCACCATGATTGGGAACTGGCTCATTGTCCTGTCTAGAAAAACTCGTGCTGAGGTAAGCTATAATAACATTAGCATCACAGGATTGTTTTGTAGCAACCTCTTACACTTAACAACTCTCATCAACTCATTACATTGAGAAATAAGTCTGAGATTAATCCATCCATCCATTCATTTTCCATTCATCCAAACAGGGTTGCAGGCCAGCCATTGCCCACCCGGCAACCCTGGACTAGCCCTAGCGCCAATCCATCACAGGGCACACACACAGTGTCACACACTAAGGGCCGCTTTTAGAGACCCCAATTAACCTAGCACGCATGTCTTTGGACTGTGGGAGGAAACCGGAGTACCCGGAGTAAAACCACGCAGACACATGAAGGACATACAGACTCCACACAAAAAGGACACAGGCCGCTCCACCCTGGGATTGAACCCGGGTCCTTCCTGCAGTGAGGCAGTGGTGCTACCCACCGAGCCACTGTGATGGCAAAAATCCTCTGTTAGGGTGCAGTTTGCAATTTAGCCAAGGCATGGTGCCAATCCATTGCAGGGCACAGTCACACACTTAATCACACTGGGGCACTTTAGAGACACCCGTTGAGGGTGAGACAAACATGTGTCTTTGGATTGGGAGGAAATCAGTACCAAATGTACCAACTAGGGAGCTCCGGGGCTGTGGGATGACAGTGCCACCCCTATAGTAACCTTTATTTAAATCTCTGTGGAATTGAAAACATTTCCATTTCCTGACAGCAATACGTTTCTAAATCTGATCTCCTTTCCCAAGTTGGAAGAGCTGAGAGCACATGCCACCGACTGGTCCCAGAACATACAGAACATGTCTGTGGACTTTCGCATCGCTGGCAAACTGGATGACCCCTTTAGGAGCAGACGGAGAAGGCGCCGGCGCCGCCATCATAGAACCGACCAGAGTGTGTTAGGCACTGCCGGACCAGGAGAAAGCCAACGAAGGGAGGATGACCTTTCAGACAGCCAATCTGAATCCTACTCCTCTTACTCCACTTCATCCAATGAGTCATATTCCGAATCTGAGACGACTCAGACCGAGCGAGTTCCAGACATGGTGAGGGAAAAAGAAGGAGCAAACTCCCAACAACCCCTGGATTACTTTGGAGAAAATCTAGCCTATATCGATGAGTCTTCAGATGGCGTTAGCGGGAAGCTTCACCTCGACCCACTCCTGGACTTGGCCAATTCCAAGACTCACAGGGATAAGAGGAGGCGTAACAGGAAACAGAAACCCCCTAAAAGCAGCCCGAAAAAGCACAGGCACACAGAGCACAACGGGGACATTCTGCCTCCTAATAACCCCCCTCCAACAAATTTGTAATCATGGAATCTCAAATAAGGGTGTCAATAGCATAGCAAACGTTTCATGACTAATTAAGCATAAGATTTAGAGATGGAAATGGTAGGTAAAAATAATAACATCATCGGATCAGACGTAGTAAGTACATTGTACGAGTAAGTACGTGACATGACAGGAAAGCTTTTAGCGCCATCTTGTGGTTACACTTGGAACTGGGGATGGATTGCTTTTGTAGCTCTAGAGACCGCTCCAGAATTTTTTGGCACCCTGTTTTAAAGGTGGGTAAAAAGGTTTCAATTACTTTATTTGTGGTTAATTAATTGTTGTGGAAAAAAATATAAAAGAAATCTAACCACTAATTGAATGTGGTCTCAACCTAAAGATTATTTAAAATTATTAATAGCCATCTATCTATCCATTATACAGGCTATTAAGGTTTAATAGCGGTTATAAAGCTGCTTGGAGGATGAAAGTGTGTGTTTTCACTCCAGTTAGACTGACGTTTAAAGAGGCAACGCCTTTTTCAAAGACCACAGAATTGCAGAAGATTATTTTATTTGGTATTATTTTGTGTTCACAAGACAATGGCAACAAACTATACTGCTCACAACAAATCAATATCATATAAATTATCCCTTCATTTTCGTGAGCAGTGTGTTTAATTTGTTTTTTCATCCACCCACAACCCATCACCCCCAAACAAGCAGCATTGCTTCTTACATTTACTTTATTTTTTATTTTTCAGTTTCAGTTGATTTCATTTAATGCTATTGTGCACTGTAAAGGGAGAAATATTCAAATCCCTTCCATCCATTCTTTAGGGAAAATCGTTTTTAATCATAATCTCTTTTTACCTGTACTTTAAATGGGCAGCAATAATTTTGGAGCTGCTGTGTTTGTGATGGCATACAATCCACACTGCTCATGCTAAAGTCAAACAAAAAGCAGCACAGTGTACAAAGCAGTGCTGTATACATGTAGTACGCAACATGGAACCACATGGAGAGTCAGAGGGCGCCAAAAATACCCAGATGACCTAACGCATGGCTGAATGTCACAGTATGCAGCTAGAGATAAATACATGGCATACTGCATGTTCAAGGTAAAGTGCAAACAGGTCTGGTGAAAAACCAGCAGTGAAAGCAAGCTCTTATACACTGCGTGTATATACAGTATATACTCGAATGTCATTTGATTGGAAACTGCCAGTGTCTGTTACAGGAGAACAAAATACTGATCCCTAGGATGCGTTTACCTGCCTGGTAGTCACATGACCTTATACGTAGTATATCAAATTATCATGCTCACATACAGTACTACGCACAATGTTGTACTGATTGAGACCGGACTGTATAAAAATGTGTATACATAAATGTATAATGGACTGTGAACCAGAAGGTCCAGGGTTCACATCCCAGTGTTGGGTCCTTGAACAAAGCCCTTATCTCACAATTGCTCGGATTGGAAGATTTTAAAAAGATTGTAAGATGCTCTAGATAACGGTGCCTGCTAAAGGACTAAACGTACTCCAGTTTGAACATAATCAAATGGAATGGACCTGACAGAGCTGCAAACAAGTCTCTCAGACTTGCTATTCTGCCAAGCCTTTGGTCATTGTGCCTTTGCATATTATAGCATTTTATATGTTTATTTGTAGATGGGTGATGAAAAAGGCAATTCTAGTTATCAGGGCATTTTGAAACTAGCATTACAAACTAACTGTGTTTGTGTGTCTGAGGTGTGAAAACGTGTGTAAGATTGAGCTTATTGATTGAACCTTTCACCCAGTAACCTCGGGCTAAGTTTTATTACTATCTGCTATTGCTGTAGTATGCAAACTTAATCCAGAACAAATCCTAACATGGGATCTCTACTTAAAATGATTCTCCAAACAGCCCTATGCAAATGTCTTAGGACACCATTAGATTAGCTAGCTATATGATGACCATGTATAATTCTTTTTCAATCTCTTTAATGGTATACAACCATACAACCAGATTCTATAGGCAACAGTGGTAAGTATTTAGTTTTTAGTGTCATATATTTCTATTTATTTGCCTCCCCCCACATTTGAGGAATAGCAGCAACAAGCAGCTTCATCAGCCCCAACTCTCCTACAGTTCAAACAAGAAGCCACTTTTTTAATTTATGAAAAGTGTGGGTTTTTGGATTTGAAGACTGAGGCATGGTTATATATCATCATTAAACATTGTTAAAAACCAATCTAATTGTGACCTTTGCATAGTACTGTATGTCCGTCTCACACCCAGGTGTTCGTGCTGGTGGATCCACGTAACAGATGCCCTTTAAAATGCATAAACTGCAGCAGGCCAAACGTAGAAGTGCACAAAGCAGATATGGCTGAGCAATCTTTATCAGTGAACATATTAAGCCGAGTTCTTATTGTCCTGTGTGCCTCTGCCTTCTTTTATACAATGCCACTTGATATAAAACGTATAAACAATCTTTTTACTAAGTTACTAGACTGGCCTGCTATTTGTTGTATTTTCTAAATGCTTTAATCTTTCTGTTTATAACCACGTGCTTCCACTATAATGTACACTCACCACGCTGACAGTGTGGTCATCCTTTGAATGTAGATTTGAAATATTCCCAGTCTATGTTCTGAAGTCCGAACTGGTGACAGAACTGGGAGTGATGGTATCCGGCCAACTGGTTGGTGAATGCAGTTCTATAAATAAAAGATCGTACAGTAGGCCACGTGCACTTTATCATGTGAAATTAAGCATGGTTTTGAATCAATGTATATAAAAGCTGACCTTTTGTCCTGTCCATAATGCATAGCAGAACTGTCATGGTGGATGTTCAGGTCATTGGTGACTTTCATCTTGAAGTTGCATGCACTTTTTAAGAAAAACGACCTGTTCTACCGTAAGTTCAAGGCCCTGCTTGGAGATATTATGCAGTATATTAAAGCGGTTTGATCTGAAAACTGTTTGTGCTTTGGTAATTATCTTTAAAACTGGTACTTCAGCTGCCTGCTGCACGCTTTTGTGCTGGAAGCTTAAAGCAATACTCGTACCCCTAGGTGTACTGACAATTACTGCAAGATTAGATACACCCCTATTCTTAAGGGAAGCGTTTGGTCCAAATGTATTCAAATTAGATTTTCCATTTGGACAATGGAAGTCTAAAGCTGCAAATTAAGCACTGTGTACAACTGGCAGCACTTGCCTCCAGTCAAGGGCAAACTGGGAATAACCGGTTGCTTTTATGGTTTCTTTTGTGCTGTTACACAGTAATAAAATGGGGAAAACAAGTGCTGCTCTGCTTCATATCTAACATTTTATCTTAAATGTGGGTTTTGGCACAATGAAACAAATCAGACACACCTCTTCACTGACTGTACCGTATTTGGTGTAAATACTGTGTGTAAATTGGATTTAGGAAGAAAGTACAGGTATTCCCGGGGGATATGTTCTGTCAAACCAACAAGTTGAATTCATCGTAAATCAGGGAGTTAAATATCTACTGAAATGTTTCATTTTGAGAAGAATGTGCTTCTACCTATAAAACAGATGAATCATTGTCTTATGCAGGGGAAAATAATCTGTTTTAGTACTCCTGTGTGACTTTACCTTGGTGAAGGACATTCTTCTAAATGTGCTGTCATATCTGACCTTACCAAATAACTAGACGTGAGGAAATTGACTGCTTCGTTTTTGCCATCTGAAATGTTAGGAAACTTAAAGATAAGTATTACCACCCCCCAAGGTACTTACCGATTTATGAAAGAAACCCCCACAGAACCGACACAAATCGTAGCATTTGGGTAGGAGACCTCAAGACGGCGGTGATATTGACATGGTAGTGTGTGGTGGGGGTTCAAGTGCACCAGGTCCTGCTGAGTTTTTCCTCATTGTCACTGTTGGGTTGACATTAGTGCACCAACTGTGTTCTGCTTTTAGAAACAGAATGCATTTTTCAGAATGCTGCTGTTACTTTGTGTCAGTAATTCAGTTCCCTCTTGTCGGTTCGGTTCATACGCCGAGTTCAGGAAGTGATTTTTCAGTTCCAGGCTTTGAGAATTTAATCAAGTCAATTCCATACACAATTTGTTTTTTTTCTGTTATCATGAGTCCAGACTGCATTGTGATTTGAGGTATGCAATCAAGTTTTTTTTCCTTTTGTGGAACACAGAATAGTCTGTTGTAAAAAGCCTTTTTAACTTGAGTAAAGGTAATAAATCAATGAATTAGATTTTGCCAGCTTTGCACTTTAGGATCAGCGTTGCACCGAGATCCATTTTCTTTGCACTTACATGCCAACAGTTTTTGGACATCCAGAAATGACATTCATATGTATCTCATTGGAGCTGCAGTCAAAGCCAAGTTCTCCATTGACATTGGCTAAACATTCCTTTTTGGTCTTTATTTCAGAGCAACGGACTTATTGGAACCTATGAGAGGGTCGTTCTGAGAGTCACTGATGTGTTCAGTCTATCCCATTGTGAAGAGAAACGCTGGTCTAATCCTTTCTATAACTATTGTCTGTGGGGTTTTATTTATTAAAATATCCTCTGACGATGGAGGGGGCGTGTTTATAATGATTTTAATTGCAGTGAAACACTCGTTACTTTGAAAGCAAGTGGTTCAGCTAACCCTCAAATGGATAATAATGGAGAAAAAAAGTGCAGCTCTAACAGCAGGTTCACGTGTTGCTGCTTGCTTTCGAAGCAATTAATTGTCCTTCACCGCATTCTAAGTACTGCCCTCAGAAGATTTCAGTAAATAAACCTCCAGGCTACTGAGCGTGAAAGACCAGAGATCACTGATGATTTAATCAGGGGTGTCTGAATATTTTGGACATATAGAAAATGCTTCTCATAAAGTGACAGTGACACATTGAATACCAGTTCATCCCAAACTATCATTACACCATCATGTCACTGCTGTTCCAAGAATGGTTGACCAACAGACATTATCTGGTGGTCCTTTGGTTCCACTGATTGATAGGGTTGGCAAATTACGTAGAACATATGGAAATCAGCTTTCTGCAGAGTAAATCAAATGGCAGAAGTCCATAACAAACTGGCCAAATCATGTGCTATAAAGTGGATCGAATACATTGAGAAGAATATATATCATATACACTGCTCGCAAAAATTAGAGCATGTTTGTGAGCAGTACATATGAGAAACGGCGTGTTCTCTGAAACACAAAAAAAACCAGTTTCCTTTATCTAAAACATTAGCTAATCGCTGCTTGGTAATCACACTTTGCCCACGTGCACGACTTCAGTCTCAGCTGTCTAGGCCTCTCAAATAAATGACCTTGCGCTCAAGGACGTTAGGCATTGACGTCACCGCGAGGCAAAGCGCCAAGTGCGCACTCTTCCACCAGAGGGAGCTACACCTGATTAAATTACTATACCCTGAGTTTCTGTGCTCCCATACCTCCAGTCTATTTATAGGCGGAGATTTATTAATGACTAGTGAATTTTGCTGAGCATTGTGCACTATAACAGCGGAATATGAGGACAAAACAAGGACGCACAAAACAATGGCGACTAAATGAATAATTAGGCCTATAAACACGTTGGTCTATTTATATGGGATTTGAAGCAGAGGTTCTCCAGTGACTGTCATTGATGCAAAACCATAAGGATCGTCTTTCGTTTTGTGTTGATTTTGCTGTGGAATCAAATTACTGCGTTCCAATCTATACCTGCCACTACAAAATTGTCAATTACTGTTAAAAAAAATGTTGTATGTGGGTTTTTCTATTTATTGCCAAATACCCCACGTACTTCGTCTGGTTATGTCTTGCTTCTTATGCCTCTAAATGCAGATATAACAATATGCAGTGCCATTGGTTAGCTTGACGAGGTGTGTTTCAGTTAAGCTGTTTTAGAAAAAAAGAGCTAAAGTAATGTTGTGTGGCACTATTGGCTACAAGGAACCCCGGCTGCAGCTATCTACGTGAAATCTGGCACCGTATATTCTCACATGGTTCCATTTGGCTAATCTGGTTTCATCTGGCACCCCTCCATGCCAGCAGGTGAAGTGATTACTCTAAATTGCTTCTAGGTGTGAATTAGTGAGCTGAGTGTGATGGTCCAGAACGTATTGTTTGGAGAGGTTTCAGTATGGCTCCAGATAAAGTGGATACTGAAACTTTTCTCACAGCTACAGAGACCCTGGTACGAGTTCCAAACCGGCAACTGCCTACAGTTTCCATTTACAAAGGTACAAACCTGATTAATTGGTTTATTTTTATGCGTCTTAACTATAGTGCTCACAAAAATGAGGGGATATCTGAAAATGAAATATGCTCTAATGAAATAGCCAGTTTTGGTGAGCAGTGTATATTTGGCTGCATTGTGAGTTTCCAGTTGGTGTGGCTATTAATGTGTGTGTAGTTGTCTGCACCTGTTTTCAGGTCATGACCCCAGTGTTTCCTGTAGATCAAGAGGTTTGGTGTGGAAGCAAAGCAACCAGGTGGGGTAGGTCGTAGGGGTGGGGGCACAATGCAAAAATCAGACATTAGTGGTTTCTGTGGGGTTTTTTTTATTATTGTTTAGTGCTGGCAGAGCTGGGCAGAATTAGTTGAACATTAAATCAGCAGTTCACTCAACAATGTAACAAAACCTAATTGGACCAACTGAACTGCTACGTGCTATGAAAGTGTGCGTGTAGTAGAGCGGTATCTCGGTACTCGTCGTTAATTCATACCATTAGGAGTAATACAAACTGAATTCATTTACCAATTACTAAGACACTTTTATCCTCATCAAAAAGCACAGAGGACCGTATTTGGTGAATTGTCCAGTGCTGACTGTACCATATGTACCATATGACTGTAATATGACTGTACCATCACACTGCTACAGATACAGAACAGTGTGTGTCGTTAGCAGTAGTCACATTACTTTATTCAACCATAAAGTGTCCAGAGAAGCTCAGGTTGCAGTAAAGTAGCTACTGAGAGTTTGTGACTGGCGGGGAAGAGAACATAAAGAACTAAGAATCCAGCTTAGACCTAAAAAACCAAGGAGAAAAATGAATCTCTTCTCCCCACCTAACTAAACTAAAATACCTGGTCTGGCTACTCACATCAGCTCATTTTCTGTTCCTTCGAAATACCTACGTTAGCTCATTTTAGTAGTGCTTCATAAGAGGGTCTGCTAAATGGTGATGTAATGCAGCCTTAACTAACTGCATTCATAATCTGTGCAGGTGGCAGCAATGATTAGATGATCATATATTAGTTGGGTTTATTGGGTTTTTTTTTTGTTGTTGTTGTTCTTGTAACCATGGCAGGACTTGGTGAGAAATGTTAGCAAAACTTACAATCAGCATGCCAGCACACGGGGGGAAAAGTATTTAATACTATCAAGGTTGCTTACTTGAAAGTACTACAGTAGGGAACGAGTATGAGCGTGTTAAAATTGAGAAGGATAAAAGCATGATGTGCGGTTTGTAATTCACAGTGTAGACACGATGCAGCACTCAGCTGACTTGCAGTGTATTTATGCGGCGCGGGGAAGGAACGACCTTGAATTCAAGGTCGCTGGTGGATTCTCAATATCACCGGGTACGCAGTGTGCCTGCACTCCGTGTTTAGCTTTTCTATGACTCCATGGTTATTGTATAGGGAGATAAGGGATCTGATCCGATATTTAGAGGGCACGCGCTGTAGGTCCCGCATGAGAAGTCACTTGTTCAGCTGAGCTCCGCTTTCCATGGACCTCTAACCTACTGCACATGGGACTGGACTCGGCGAGAATTCCGCCTCGGTCCGAGTTACCGGCGGGACAGGGCGCTTTGGCTTATTCTTCCTTTCTTTCTGATCTTGTAAGAACGAGTGCATGCTGTGGCTTTACCCGAGCCAGCTGACGGTGGGAGGCCGCAGAGCCGGGTCAGTGTCACAAGACCGTGCAGTCGGAGGCTGAACATTTTCCATGCCATCTAAAGCCATGCGGGATTTACAGTAGCACCAAACGCATTCTGCCGCATTATAACTGCACCAGTCACGCAATAATTATACTGAATTATAACCCTAATTTCAAACAGTGAGCTCCAAAAACTTACACCAGGGTCCATCAGACCATTACACAATTTCACAACCTTTGCTTTTGCAACGGTAAATATTGAATGGTGTAAACTCATATTTGGTAACAGATGTCAGCCTGAGCGAAGGCCGTTGCTCCTAAACTTGCTTCCAGAGGCGTCTAATATAAGACCCCGAAAAACAGCAGATCTCTGATTTAGTCGTTAACGGCTGAAAATAGAAACCCACGGAAAAAAAAAACGCTGCACCGAACAGATCAAAAGCACGTTACCTCAGTGAGTCAGAGCGACGCTACGACAGGGCGGTGGTCGAATCCCAAACCGCGCCCTACACAGACGCACTACGTAGGACGTACCGCCATGGGGTTTCACCCCTATCTAGTGCACTCCGGATCCACGTGAGAACAGTTTGGGTTTGTACGGGTGGCCTTTTAGCGTTGCGGCGCTGATGACGAAGCAGAGGGATGGAAAGCACGTAACAGAGAGAGAGGGAGAGAGGGATAGAGAGAGAGAGCAGGGGAGGAGCAGAAGAAAGAGTCAAGCTTAGACGTAAGCAGGATCAGCGGAAGACGGGATCCAGGTTCCAGTGGCAACCGAAAGAGCGTTAGAAGCACTCGGACCCACCGCGGAGCAGCATTACGGATTAATCCCACGTCCAATCTCTTTGGGTCCTGCCGTATAAAGCCTTTTCGCTCGTATCTGCTCGATTTCTCATCAGAAGAGGTCAAAGTTGATCTCGAGGCAGGCTTCAAGAAATTGTTACGGTAAACCGGAATGCACCGGGGGAGATGATCGCCGACCTGTGACACATGCAGAAGGCACTGCTTAGAATAAGAATCTCACAAATGCAGGTAAGTAGCAGAGAGAAATGCAACCTAATGTGCATTCATTGAGCTTTAATTTATTTCCTCTGTAACGTGTAATGAATGAACAGAGCCTTCTCTTACAATCTGGTGTTGTGATCACAACCTTAAACCCAAGCACTTTGTAATCGACTCGTTCCTCGTGTCATTTTTTTAAAACAATAAGCCTGACAGCACTAAGTGTGTGTAGTAGGAAAGTCCGCAGTAGGCTGGAAGTACGTGCTGATGCCTGCTGACCTTGATCGTGCTGCCCTAATCCTCACTCCATAATAATGTGTAGTTTCCTTTACTGTCGCATTTCCCACTGGCTTTTAGTTGCAGTCCTAAAAATAAACCTGACACATGGCAGGTCCTCACGAGGCTACCTGACATTTTCGGAATTTCGCGGTGCAAAGTATGAGGCCAAATCCAAAGTGCATGTATAATGAATTATCCTCACTTTTCTGCTTCAGACTTTTGCAACTTCTGCAGAACACAGGCGAAGTACATGTCTCTAAATTTTACACTCATACTTGTACTGAGAAAGTAACCGAAACCTGGCCTGATTACCTTTAGATGGACAAAAGTGCGTTTTCATTCATTTGTATTCAGTCTTTACGCAATACTTGAAAATACACTTCTATGGTGGAATCCATGGTGGTAATAATCCATGGAGGACCATTCTGAATCTAGTCCTTGAATGAACGTTACATTTAGCAGCCTATTTTCAGTCGAGCCCAATGTAGGCTACCAAACCATCCCCTTTGACCTGATTGTCAGGCTTGCGAGGGTTAAAATAAGGTTAACTGTCTGAATGAGACTATTGGCACGTCAGTAGAAGATTTACAGCCAGACTGTCGTTCGGTGTGGGATTTTGGATCGAGAGAGACCCAAAAAGTTTGAAAGCATTTCACGTGTCACAGTAACATCCAACACATTGGCAATTAAAGAAAGCAGAGATGCTGCTCCGTAGAAAATTGCTATGCCAAAATATCCTGTTTACAAAACTATAGTGGTTTAGATCTAGTAACTGCAGACCACCATGCTTCGCTGGGATTGAGCTGGGAATCCTTCCGTTGAGAAGTGGTAATCCAATTTTAGAAATTACTCTTTCGCCAGTCAAGGCTCGCTCTCCAATGTCACCTTTTGAGTGTGCATTCGCGCTCAGACTGGACGTGTGTCAAAAGCATGAATCAGTAATCGCAGGCCGTTCAAATAAGGCAGTCAGACGTTTAGCGTCACTTTAATTCTTTTGCTGGAAGTAATGAAATGTTATAAAGCACATTTCTGCACTCTGGGTCGCTGTGAAAAGCCCTCTTGGCTTGAGCTCAGTTTCTTTATCTAGATATTGCTATTGGTTTATCATTGTGTGTATATTGTGATTGGTCAATAAAAGTCAAGCAAGCCTCTTGCACTGAAAGTATTGTAAATATTCTAACAATGGGCGTTGTGTCGTCTTCAGACAAAGGTTTAAACTAGGCAGAAAAGGTTTAAACAAGGCAGAAAAAACAGGTTCCATTTATACCAGACAGACAGAACCATCACATAATCAATAAAATATTGACCTGCAGTCTTTAAGCTTTAAATGTTTAGCCTGTTAGATGCCAGCACAGGAAAAGTTGACAGCATTTGAATACTTTTATTTTGTCCTGGTGTTGTATTTTCCAGTTACTTGCTTGCTTACTCTGTTTCACTCTCGTTACTTAGCATAAGAAAGTGTGAATGAATAGGAAGTAAATATTAAGGAGTGAGCGTGGACAGTTATCACAGGTCAAAGACCAGTCTGTCATTTGCACCTCTGTGCACCTGATCTAAGATCTCTCATGAGCCGTCGCTCTACATTTGAATAGTACTTTGAG
>JAUZST010009553.1:14956-38095 GCA_034779995.1 Parotocinclus haroldoi | reverse complement strand
TATCTATCTATCTATCTATCTATCTATCTATCTATCTATCTATCTATCTATCTATCTATCTATCTATCCATCTATCTTTTGGCCTGATATGTGGCAAAATCACTAAATCGGAGATCGGATCGGGGTAAAAAAAACGATATCTTTCTTATCAGGTTAATGCTTTACTACGACTTGGACGACACACCGTAAACAAAGATGTGTCACGTAAAACAGTTAGCAAGCAGCGTGGTCATCGTGTCAGTTGTGTGGAGTTATTGTGAGCTCAAAGATGATAAAAGTAAAACAGCCAAGTGCAGCGTATGCAGCACCAGTGTTTCAAGAGGTGGTAGCAGTGTATCGTTCTGATTTGCTTATTATAAGGGAGATAATATTTCTATGATCTCAGGCTCCTCATTAATGGATTGAGCTCACTACTCCAGTCAGAACGACATCGTGTCTCTCTTCCTTCCACAAATGTCTGAAGGCTCATCTATTCAAACAGTGTCTAGGATAATGCCATGATTTCTTGCTAAATTTCATCTTCTCTTTGTACGTATTACTGTTCTTCTGATCTTCAAACTGGTATGTGCTGTATTCTCATTGATACACAGTAGGACTTCTCTGAGAAGCGTTAGTTTCTAGTCTAGTGATCTATACTTTAATATCAATGAGTACTTGCATGGTGGCACTTTCAGCAGATTGTACTTTTTGTAAGTTGCTCTGGATAAGACCATCTGACTGAAATGTGATTGAAGTGTTCTCAATCTGTACTGCGTCACGCCATAGAAGTTGTGTGTTACATGGTGTTTTGTTTTGCACGCTTCAGACCATTTGTGAAATCGCAGTTCTATTATTATTTATATAGTTTGCGCAGTGAACCAGTGTATTATTACTGCCATTCCAGCTGAAGATTCCTGCCTGTCATTAGCAGTGATGTGAAGGTTTTGTTTTGCATACCTGACCAGCCCTTGAGGTTCTGTGTTGTCCTGATTCATTTCATTATTTTCTTTATTTCATATCAGACAGTGGACTTTCAAAATTGTATGTTTAATTTATCATCTATATAAAATGCGACAAACAGAGAGTATTAGTGCTTTACAATCAGCGGAAATATTTTGTTCTAAATAAACGCCCTGTCCAAGGTGACTCCCTGATTAATACCTAGGGTATTCTGGGTTAGGATCCAGAAGTGACCCAGACGTAAACATTTGATGCTTTTCCCATAGCAACTTACAGAAGTGCTTTGTATTTTTCTTAGTTATTGCCTCATTTTAATATCCCACAGGCCCAGATCATAATCCATCTAAAAGCCTTTGGGAGTTAATGTAGGTAAAACCAAAAAAAATACTATAACAGTGAAGAAAAGGAACTCTAAAAAAGAGATGGGTTTTTATAATTTAAAAATGTAAGTGCAATCTCGGTCTGTGCTTAGGCGGTGAGTGAAAATGTAAGTCTTGAGTCACTGTTTGAAGACAGCAGGAGTCTTAGCCATTTAGACTTTCAGTGGCAGTTCATTTCACCACCTTGGTGCTAGTACAGAGAATCATGATGCTTGTTCTCCTTGAAGGGTGAATCCAGTAAAGCCATGCTTGAGTTTCAAAGATCAAGAGGTACAGAGTGAGGTTAGATTAGAGCATTTAGGTCAGACAGGTCTGGTCCATTTGTAGCTCAGCTCTCCCTAAGAGATCATTCCACACTATACTTTAGTATGATATTCAAGGAATATACACAGTTTCACAATGTTTTGGGGGGAGAAAACAGCGTTGTAGTTTGTCCTAGGTGAATGTTTTGGGCGACTAACATTGCATAACTCATTGCATGACTAAATAAAGATCTGGCAGTACCTTAACTCTGCACCAACAGACAGCTGACCAGATGTTTGAGGTCCACACCACCATGCTTTCTCTGGTGGACCTTTGAGGCCCAAGCCTGCAGAACAAGCTTGCAGTCCCAATTGTGGGTTAAGGGCCTTGCTCAGGGATCCAACTGTGGCAGAGATGGTTCTCTGGACCTTCTGGTCCATAGTCCAGTACCTTAACCTCAAGACATCTGCCTGCAGTTCTCTGTCAGCGTGTTCACTCGTACTAGTTTTTGTCATTCAGACAGGAAATAAACGTATATAATACATATCTATTTTCTATTAGAAATGGTAAGACCTCTGATATTGAATCAAACAGACGTTGATATCAAACAGCAATACTGTACTAGAAGTAGGGCAATGGTACCTGGTACAAGGCGCCTCCTCACACTCATTAACACTTCCTCATTCACACTTCAACACACCAAGGGGTAATTTAGATAATTAAAATCTCTGTAATTGCATATGTAATAATAACTGCATACGATAACCTTGTTCTAAAACGGTAGGTGATTGGATGTGATTTATTTCACAGATCAGGTGCACAATCACGACTTCAGCAGGTATCCCGTCACCATAGAGGTCTTAAATAGGACTGTTTGATCATTTGTGTGATCCTCTAGAGCCTTATAAATGCCTATATCCCGGCATGTCACTATTAATTACATTCGTATGTTCTGCAAACCCAAAGCCTCTCCACTGAATGTGGTACAGTTTCTCGTTAAAGCCTCTTTTCTTTCCTTCCCACCTTCTTTGATCATAGGTGACCAGAAAATGCTTATATCTTTCATTTTACTGCCTTACAGGTTTTCTCAAGCACTTGCGTCACTGCCCCCGAATGCGTTAACGTGTTTCTCTCACGCATTTTGAAAGACTTCAGAATGAAACGCTTGAACTTTCTCCTTTAAAAGGAAATAGCTGCATTAAAATGCCGAGCACATCCGCATTTGTAGAACAAACCAGGGTTTTCACAGTGCGCTAATCAAATGAGAGTCTGTGTGCACTGTAGGGTACATCCATCAAGGAAAAATGCATAGATGCGTAATGAATTATTTATTCGCGTATTTACTTTGTACATTTAGAGTGAGAGCATACAACAGGTGGCCACAGTATATTCGCCACGTGTGCAGACTGAGGTGGTTTTATGATGCTACAGGGAGCGCTGACACGTCACAGCCTCAGTGACCCAGGTTTGCTCTTCGCTCAAATACTGTAAAAAAGCATGCAGGTAGGTATTTGGCATTGAGCAGTGAATAAGTGATGGCGTCTTATGGCGGGAAAAATCTGTGCAAGTATTAGAAGTCATGGAAGGTCAGCATGGATTGAAGGAATGCTAATGCCAAAACAAAAAGCTGACAAAGTTTCCCCATCATGCAGCCATGAAATGGTACCTTGCCTTCTTGCCAACACGAGAGGATGGGGTACCAACCAGAAAGAGTGAAGATTTGAAGACCTGTCAGAGTTAGCAGGGCTACAAAATGTTCTTTATTTGTGAAAGTTTGGGAACCCTGATTTAGAATAGGCTCTAACCAATTATTCTGGACATAACTGATTGCCCTTGTTAAAGTCAAAATCACTCAGGTCTTTACTTCTGAGCAGTTCTTCCATGTCTATCCATCTATTATCTTACGCATAATACACACAGTGTCAGGGCCAGCCAGTGCCCTCCCGGCAACTCTGGGCTTAAGGGCAGGAACAACCCTAGACACGGCGCCAATCCATCGTAGGGCACAAAGACTCAGTCACACACTAAGGGCCACTTTAGAGACACCAATTAACACGCATTTTTGGATTGTGGGAGGAAACTGGATTACCCAGAGTAAACCCACGCAGACACGAGGAGGACATGCAGACTCCACATGGAAATGACCCAAGGCCGATCCATCCTGGGACCTTCTTGCTGTGAGGCAGCAGTGCTACCCACAGATCCACTGTGCTGCCTGCGCCTGCATTGTGATCTCCATATTATAGTTTTTCTCAGTTGCGAAGACACGTTTCCTGAAACCATGCATCCCTTTCTCCAAACTGTAAACACAAAAAGAGTCATAAGCTAGATTCACAAAATCTCGGACATTGCCCCTATTCTTCCATAACATATGCAAAACATTTTCTGATCTGTTGCCTTTTTCATTTTGTTCAATTCTGTTGCATTTTTTTTTATTATAAGTGTTGTAAGGAACAAACCTGTAAAATAGAAAAATAAATGTTTTATTGTGTTTTAATTTCAGGCTGTAGGATAAACAAGTGACTCTTCAAAGTCTTACATAGAACCTTATTGTTAACCTCCAGGAGTGGGGGCAGGGGCATGGGAGGTTTGGGGGGTTCTCCCATATTATTGATTTTCCAAGCTGTTGCCTTTTTTCTTGTTACTTGATTGTTGTAAAAAAAAAAAAGTGCAGAAATATAGCTGGAAAATGTAGGGCACTTTTGAATTTAGGACAAGAAAAAGTTAAGGCTAGTCATATTTCATTATTTGATATTTCATTTTGAAAAATCCTCTGATTTTTGTCTGCAGTATGAATGCCTGTCTTAAATGTACAGTGGTTTGTATTTTACAGAAGACGTTTTCAGCTCAAGGCTTTTGATCAAAACCAATTAATCATCTTTGTGATTTGTTCCTTTGTAGAGCACCTTGTACAATAAAATATGTAAACTGTAATATGTAAATATATTTGCTTTGCCTCGCTCATTAAGTTAGTTCAATGTTCTACTACACATGACAGAAACATCACCAAGATATTATAACTATAAATGCTATCAGATCACTATGTGCTGTTATATCTGATCTAACAAGCTTGGTCTCCAGAGTCTCCCAGAGAAGGATGGGGTTTCCTCTTTTAAGCCTGGCTCCTCTCAAGGTTTCTTCCTAGCACATCTCAGGAAGTTTTTCTTTTGTACTACTGCCTCTGTTGCTTTGCAAAAATGTCGAACTGAGTTTATTTAAATTTTATTCAACACAACCTGACTTGAATGTTAAGGATGGATCTCTCCTGTGGGTGCTTAAGAGAAAGAGCCCAACCAAGGTAGAACAATGGAAAGCAGAATCCACATTTTAATACTCTTTTTTTTTTTTATTAGTCGTCCTTTTCTATTTTGTCATTGCTTAAGGCACCAAGTTTACATTGATGTTGAACAATAACATCTAAATCGGTGACTCAAATTTCCAATCAAACACCTAAAGATTTTACATTTTTTTCCAGTTGTAAATGTTTTGCATTTTTATTGTTATTTAAATATCTCTGTGATACTCTTAAAGAATATCTGGGGACGTGGTGGCTTGGCAGTTGCGATACAGAACTGAGTGATCGAGCAAGGCCCTTAAACCACAATCGCTTGGATTGTGAGATCAGTTGTGAGTCACTCTGGACAAGGATGTTTGCTAAATGACATAATTGTGAATGTATATATTATAAATAAATAAATTAATTCAAATAAAATACCATTATTGATTTCTTATTGCTCTTATTATGGAAGGACACTACTGTTGCCTTTGACTATTTCTTAATGAGGAGTTCAGACTCAAATCATTTTGTCCTCCATCACTGGAAACTCAAAACACAAAACAACCAGATGATGTTATGCATGTGGTTAAAGTACCGATAAGCAGAAACAAGGCCATCCTTTTAAACGTTTTAAATCTTCCCTGTGTCCTTGCCAACACTGACAGAACAGTCCACCCACTCGGTGGGCAACTTGCTTATATTCCAGTCAGTGTTCACAGGTATTTAAATGATATTACCACGCTTTGTTTATTGATTTTGGTTTTGAGCTTCGGCTGGATAAGTTGAGTGTACTATTGTACACTGACCGGCCACTTCATTAGGTACATCTGTTCACTTCTACTCATTAGCGCAAATCTATAAATTTATGCAGGTAGGGACTGGTACTCCCACAAACCTGACTAAAATAAGCAGATAAGACAGCGAATGATTTAATGAGCATGCCATAAAATGCAACATCTGAACCCCAACTGTCAACGGAGCGTCAGCTGGAACCGCGTTGTGTTTAGACCTATATCAAAAGATTTGGTCATGAACACTATCAACATGTTTTGGGACTGTGTGCTAAAGAGCATTTAATGTTGTGTAAAACATAGTGGTGGATCACTGATGACTGACGTTTCAGGCTGTTTTATGTCTACTGCTCAAGGGCTCTTGAGAAAATTGATTTTATCATAAAGTACCAGGATGTTTTAGCACAAACCCTGGTTTACTTCTGTCAGGAGTGTAAAACCATATATGGATTTTAGATGGGACCTTGTTAGAGATTACAAAACAAGGTAGGTGTTGTGACTCAGTGGGTAGCACCATCACCTTACAAAAAGATGGTCCTAGGTTTGATCCCAGGTGGAATGACTCTGTGTGGAGCTTGAATATCTTCCCTGTGCCTGCATGGATTTACTCTGAGGACAACAATATCCTCTCACATTCTAAAGATATGTACTAGGTAAATTCACTATACTAAACTGGCCCAACCTTAGTGTGTATATGTGCATGTATGTATGTATGTATGTATGTATGTATGTATCTATCTATCTATCTATCTATCTATCTATATATATATATATATGAATATGACTAGGCTGAATGTAACTTTTAACCTATTGCTAATATGGCCATTGATTCTGACAGCGATGTTAATTCAACCCAAATAAACAAACTATCAAGAAGAGTTTTCATTCCAGTTTAGGCTTTGCCACAGTTTAAAACTAAACGTTTGTTTCATAATAATTTGATAGAACAAATCTATAGGTCAGGAAAACACTGGGCACCAATGGGGGATACACCCTGGACAGGACCCACTGCTGGGCATTGAACACTTACACCAACGCCTACGTGTTACTTAGTAATTCCACCCGCTGTCATGTTTTGGGAGGTTATACCCTATTGGAGTACCCATGCAAAAAGTCCACCAGACATTATTCTAAAGTTAGGGCTGGTCAGCAGCTGCTCCGCCATGTTCTACCTTCCTTCATCTGTTGTTCATCTAATGATCATCATTGATAGGTAGCAATAATTCAGAAGTCGAATACAGCTGTGAAACTATGCAAGTCATTTTATAGCAAGGGCCATCTGCTGTTTATGATGTTCTTCAGAGTCTTGCATGTCAGGGTCTAATAGAAGAACCGATTTTCTCAGCCTCTTTTGCAAACTTTTATATTTCCTACTCTGAGCTCCGATTTTAAACATAATTAGCTCATCAGTAATGAGGCAAGTGTGATCATTGTGCTGTAATACCTTTTATAGTTAATGATTGCCTGCAGGCCTGTTAATAGAGACTGGGCCCTGTCAGTGGCCCTGTGCTGAGATTCGAATTTGTTTCTGTAATAATGATAGATGACTGGCCCCAGGAGATAACAAGTTAACGCTGTTATATTTAGATACAAAGTTATTACAAGATGGAAATCGTTGAATTATCGACGCTACACAGAGGGGTTAACCTAAAAAACACAAAAAACAACCTTTCCCAGAAGGTTGTTGAGTAAAAGGTGATAAGGAGGTAATGTTAGACCAAATCAGGTATTATTAAGTTAGGGTCATTTTCATTTATAGAAACCCACTTAAGTTAAGGAGCAACTGTTGGGCTAGTTTAGTTGAGATTTGACCTGAGGGCAGAATCAGTGTTGGTGGGGTGTTGTCTGAAGTATTTTAGAGAGAGGTGATAATTAGAGGTGATGACACACAAATGGAAAAAGTATAATCACCAGCCAGCAAACATTTAGCAGCAGAAATATCACAGATAGATGTGAGCACCACTCATTACACAAAATCATCATAATCTCAACTAGCCATCTCAGACAAACGGTCACGTAAGAGCTAATTTTACCTTACCTTTGAAACACTGTACCTTAACTTGTGTAACTAGAGACTAGAGCTGATGTCAGACGTGGGCTTTAAGACTCAAAAGCCTCCACAAATGATTTTTTTAACATTATTTATTTCCAAGTTGAGTCACACAACTGAAAAGTTTGTATTGCCTGCATGGTGCTGTATCGCTGTAAGGTTACGGAGCTGAGCTGTTCAACTTTGTTTATCTGTAATCTAGCGACAAAGGAAATTCTTTTCTTTAAGGTGCTGAGGTTTGTGCAGGCAAAAAAACATGCTGCCAAAAATAATACTTTTCAGCTATAAAGAATATGCTGTATTGAATATAAATATTTATCCCACTCAAAACATGTGGGGTGGACATCAGTGATGGAGAAACAACAATATCAAACTTTGTTTGACATTTGCTAAAGAAATAGCTACAGAAATAAATGTGTGTGTGTGTGTGTGTGATTATATAGTTTTCAGTTTAATTTGAGCTTAATTGCCAAAACTACTGTTATAATGTAATCGCTTAAAAACGAGCTTAAACATGGATCTGGGCCTCTTAGCAACAAGGGGTTAAGATGCGCTTGCAAGAAGAATAAGACAAAATAACACCTAAAACATTACATCATTACATTACAGTCTTCTTAGTGTAGGGAAAAGGAATAGCAAGATTTTTTTTAAATATGTTGCAGGCCTGAAATCAAACAGGTCCCTCAGCATCAGTCTACTGGTTTTCATCTATAGAAACCAGTCCCATCATGCCCCAGTCACACCATAGTGCAATAACTCCCTCCATCATTTAGTTATTAGGAGACAATGTGCTTCCAAGAACTTCCTGTTGAGGACTCATTGTCTTAAATCTATTTCATCATTTCATTTTAATTTTACTATTTACTTAATTTTGCTGTTAATACAAACTTAACTATTTCAGTTAACATCTAGGGCACCCATGGTTTCTTCCTTCTACATCCAGGTATTTGAAGGTTTTTCCTTTCCACTGTCGCCCTAGGCTTGCTCAATTTGGGATTGGCCTTTTAAGATGATATAATATTGTAATATTGCTTTGAGACAATGTACCATTATAAAAAACGCTATATAAATAAATTTTCTTTGACTTTGCCAGGTAAGGATGTTTATTAACAAATGAAATGACGTTGACTAGAACAAGTATGCAATATCTACTGTTTATACTGAGCACAAGGAAATAATGGTCATAGTTAAAAAACACTGTTTGTGTGTGTGTGTGTGTGTGGTTTTACATGCTTTTTCCATACTGTCCCAACTTTTTCTAATTTAGCGTTATATATTATAAATGAGAATATTGGAACATGTGTATGTGTGACTCCTAACTCCAGTGCTTCTTGGGAATAGGGGCCGTTTTCTTGTGAAACAGGCAAGGGTACATTTATTACATCATTTCAGTGATTTTAGGGAAAATGGGTTTAAACACACAGCCACAACACAACTACCATACGCAACAGAAAAAAATCCCATAAAGCCATGGAACAAATCACTCATTATGCATTCCAGAATTGGCTTAGCATGCAAGAGGCTTCATGAAAACTTGAAACCATGACCAAGGCACTAATACTAATGTCAAACTGTCAAACCATTAATTGAGCTGTCAGCTATGCATATCATTTTGAAAGTTAATTAACATCACAGTTAATTAAGGATACAGTCATGCAAAGCAAATCTGTTATACACATGCTGCCCTTTAAATAAAATTCTATGCAGTAAATGGATCCGAGTCAACTGATCAGGAGTGCAGAACCAAAGCACAGTTCTCTTTAAAAATGTATAAAGTTACCAGGGCTCTCAGCATTCTCAGCCTCGTGCTTCTCACTGTGGCACCACACGGGCCTTTTATTTAATGGTCAGGAACTATATTGAGAATCAGCTTAACACGAGTTAAACACAATATGTAGTATGACTCCATGTCATATGCAGTTTGACAATATTTTGACAGAAAACAATAGCATACACGTCTTAAGATTCTATTTGTCAGTCTCTCTCAAGTTTCCCTTCAAACCACCCTGACTGAACAATGATCCCATAAGACCATCCCACCGAGCAGTCAGGCTTTGCTCCTGTAGGGCACAAGTTATCTGCTTCAGGATAAACTAGTTAAAAATGACTGTCATAGTACCATATAGTGCAGGTAGGGACCGCCTGAGGAGTGTGGTACCGTTCCCCACAAAATGTCTATTTTAGCACAAGGAGTATGGACACACATTTAGCGCAAGAGTGTTTATGAGTGAAGAAAACAAAAAAATGCAAGACAAAAATTTGTTATGCACAAAATAAACATCGGCTATAGAGATTTTTTTTTAAAACAGCTCAAACTGTTACTTGGTACAACCCTCAAACCACATCTGCACCCTATATAGTGCTCTACCATATCACTTAAACACTCACTCTCCCTTGCCATGGAAGACTGAAGCCTTTTATAGCCTTCCCCTAACAGGCAATTTCCTAAGGCCAAACCATTCTAATGTGAGTGGGGAGACAACATTTAGCAATTGATTATACCCATACATATATCTACCTTATATACATAAACCAAACAAGTACTACCCAAAAAAACAATGCAATACATACCCGAAAAATTAATTAATTAATTCAAAAATTAAAGAGAACATCTGATGACTTAGAATCCCCACCACCACCCCCCACCCCACCATGGACCAGTCCACACAGTCCCTACTGGGCATGTTCCAACATGTCCTTGTCTATAAAACCCCAAGCAAAAGTGCTAGTACCCCTTTTGATCGCCGAACCCAACCAAGGCCCCTCGTAAGTAGAAATAAGCCTTCTTAGCAAACTTTGTCATATACTGAGGACTTTTAAGTTACATTTAAATATTTACTGAAGGGTACAGAACTTTTAACAGCCACCGGCACTAAACAGGGCAGAGCAGGGTTAGCAGTTGTTTTATTTTACAATGATACATACAACACTGCCATAGAGTCCAGTCCAAAGGCATGTTAGGTTAATTAGTGTCTCTAAAAGTAGCCCTTAGTGCGTGACTGTGCGCGTGCGTTTGTGTGTATGTGCGTGTGCGTGGATTGGCCACTTGTCTGTAGTTTTTCTTGCCCTTGAGCCCAGAGTTGCCGGGTACAGGCTGGCCCGCAACCCCCATGTGGATTAAGATAATGAATGACTGGAAAACAGAATGACATACACCTGGATGAGCAGACTTAATTAAGACTAAAGTGATATGGCATGATGGCTCTTAAGAGGCTTGAATATAATGGCTGATGCTGTGAAATCTTAAATGGATGCGTCTCCTGAATTTCTGGATGTAAACATTAATGCTGAAAATTGAATTGTCTGGTAATTCATGATCCTCTCCATGTCATAATCAGTAAGTGCCATTGCCATCACCTGGTTCTTACCACAAAGCCACAGGAGATACTTAGATCCATTCATCCTTCCATCCATTATCTTCCATTTAATCCACACAGGGTCGTGGGCCAAGGGCAGGAACAACCCTGCACGGGGCACCAATCCATTGTAGGGTGCACACACACACACACACAATCACATACTAAGGCCCACTGTTAGAGACATTAATTAAGCTAACACGGGTGTCTTTGGACTGTGGGAGGAAACCAGAGTACCCAGAGTAAACCCACACAGACACGGGGAGCACATGCAGACTCCGCACAGAAAGGACCCCGGCTGCTCCACCCTGGCATTGAACCCGGGATCTTCTTGCTGTTAGGCAGCGATGCTACCCTACCGAGCCACCGTGCTTAGATCTGTGGATTAGTTTATCAATACAGTAAGGTTGTTAGGTAAAATACCATGGAGTTCACAATGGAATATAAACATGAATACACATACCTCGCTGGCCGCACACAACCAAGAGGGAATAAGTCAAATTGAAGAAGTACTCATTTCCATAACAGGAATGTTCCATTCATTAACCCCATTTTAAACACTTTACTCCTTTAATAAGGTCATTCCAGGACGGTATTACTAGTAGGAAGTCAGAGCAGTTAAATGATCAGACTAAGTATTTCTAAATAAATGTAGATGAAGCCCAACAGTGTTTATAATGTTATGCAAAGTACAGTCTTCTCCATTTCATGTCTCTTCTTAACAGGGCAAATTGTGACAGCTAAAAATGTTCACAACACCAAATGTTACATAGTTCCTAATTTGTACGTAGTTAATGCAAGTAAATATTCGTGAAAATATATTACATACAAGAAAAACAAAACATTAAAGTATGACATAATATTGCTTGTAGTAAAAATACATACACAATACACATACTAAATAATTTCCCAGTTTTTCCCCCCAATGGTTTTTTATTTCCTATTATAATTTGTTACTATCGCTAAGACCTCAATCAAGAACATGAATGGACGTTGATAGGATATTGTGGTAGGATATAAGTGGTGCTTTCCTGTACCTCACAACAACCAGCCCAAAACCCCCAACCCCTCCACATAGATTTAATTGTCCTTGTTTTTTTTGTAACATGTCTCTCTATGCTGCTGTTGTCAGCAACTGCTGTTTGACTGTTTTTATTACAGTATTTGTGCACTTAAAACTCTATTCAGTATAAACCATTTTTTTTTTATTTTTGTGTTCCACGTTGGTGGTTCTTGCTTCTCAGATCTAATTTAAAGCTCAAAGCACCCGATCAATATCTCTGCACTCTTTCTGAGCTTGGACCGTGGTTTCAAATGAGCCCTGAACCATGAGGATTTACAAATAAAGCAAATACAGTAGTAATGCCTGAAGACTAATATACGCTGATTAATTCATATTTTATTGTATTTAAAGTGGCCTCTTTGGGTTTTTAAACAGTTCTGAGATGATCCAGCCAGTACTTTTCAACCAGAAGCTACAAATTACAGACCATTGCTATGAGCCAACCTGGGAAGTCTGGCTTTCCCTCAATTTCATTTTTGGTGGAATTCAATATTTTACTTTCAGATGATCAAATATCTCACTTCATTAAACTCAAAGTGCAGCACAGCAGACAAAATCTCCTTTGAAGCCCCATACACAGCTCTAGTAATCATTCACTGAAGCTTGTGCATCTCAATGAGTCTATATTATATAACGTATTCGTTATAAAGGTAGGACCAAAGACTAGCTCTAATTAGACAAATGAATACGCCATTTTGTCCCATGCCACTACATGTGGGCTTGACTGGAAGTAAATGGAGCGTGGGCGGGTGCATATTGCCCAGAAGCAATGGCTTCTCTTATGAGTTTTGGTCAGCCTCTCAAAAGTAAATGGAAAAGAGAATTATGTACATGGCTGACTTCTGAAACTTTAGTAAACCAGTGCTAGTAAGGCTTATAATGTACAGTAATTACAGAATACAATACATGTGAAACTAGATGTTAGTAAAATAACATTGTATGTTACGCTATAGCTAGCAAATAAATAGAAGTAATATGAATGTGTGCTTTCCCTATTAGAAACCCACCAGCAACCACTGGTGGATATAAATGATAAAACACCTCCATAGCTACGTTCATTCAGTAATAAAGACACAAAACAAAGATGTTTGGTACAAATAATAAGTACCGGAGTAAATAGCCCATACTGGTAATCAAGCTCTCTGCTGTTGTTGTTATATTATATATTTTGAGTTTTTTGGAAAAGGAGCTTGGTGCTAGTAAAGAATGTGAAGGATGAAATGAAAGTAGCGTATTTTCATACATATTGTCTAGTTACAGTAAAAATGCTTTCCTAAAGCACCCATGGTGTGTAAAAAAAACTATAATCACTAAATGATCCATTACACGGCTTTTTACCTGCTGCATTCTTAGTTTCTGATTTTATTTTACACAAACACAGTTTGCTGATATGATGCAATATTTAAAACTGGTTTAGATGTTTGTGTGAATTGCTGTGTTTGTGACCAGATATAGCATTGCCTGCCACTTTATTAAGTATACCTGTTCAAATGCTTGTTAACACATATCTGTTCAGTCAGTCACATGGTAGCATTTAGGTACGTAGACATGAGCTGCGTAGGAAATGGCATGATTAAACAGTACGTACTAGATTTGGTCGAGTATGCACTGCTTGACCGCTAAAGCAGTATGCGGGTCATTTTCAAATCTTTGGACACTGGATCCGTCTGCCATCTTATTAACGTCATGTGAGACACGACGTCACAACAACTGTTAAAGTCGTATATAATTATAATATGACTAAATTTTGTGGTTATATATGATACACTTGTAAACTACCACCTTCTTGCTTTCTTCCTTAGCTTTGAGCGGCTCTGCTGCTCTGCCTAAATCCTAGAATAGGATAGTGTGCTTTACTTGTATACTTAAAGGTGGCTTCCAATACAGGATGTCATCCTTGGACTATTTTTGTACTGTTTTATGCACACTATGTATTCTGACACACTACCTACGCTCGCGTACTGTTCAGTGTGAAAGTACATGGTCCTTTTTGACCACAGTGCACCATATTCTGACGGTTACTTCCAGCAGGATTTTCATGAATTTAGCTTAATACATTTTGAGGAATCCTGGTATATTTTATATTAAGTTTACTATAAAAAACAAGACTGTAAACTATAGTGACATTAAAAGTATTTGCCCTAGTCTGAGCTGATAGACCTTTTAAATTTTTTATACAACATCCCCTTAGAATTAAATGTCTTGTTACATGTATCGTCAAGAACTGCAACCAAAAACAAACAATAAAATACAAGTTATTGAAAAGTACCAGTTTTTTGCAAAGCTAAAGATGCTTCAGCGCAGTGATAACGGTCTAGTTTTCTGGCTTACATTTCAGTGGGGTCTAGGTTTTTTTACCTAGACCAATTCAAAATGTTTTCATTTTGTAAATTTGTGTTTTGGAAATGTATGGTCCCAAGAATGTTGGCAATCGGCCCAGTTCCAGAAGCAGAAAACAAGCTACTACCATAGTGTTTGACAGTTGTGAGGTTCTTACTGGGAAACATATTTGTACTACATAAGAGGTTCATTATCTGCAGGGGCAAACACTTTTTACACCTGGATATTGCATGTGTCACGTCTGGCAGTGAGAAAAGATGCTTGTGAGGAGCTGAATAAAACATGCCTTCGTTACAATAGCAAATACAGAAGATGAGCAAAGGCGACGAGCAAAGAGACGAACCAGAAACAAAGCCAATGATGGGTGAGACAAAAACTCACGTAATACAAAAATACAAAACCAGACACAAGGATTGGCAAGGCAGCAATTAAATCTTAATGAGCATGATTGTAAATGGGAATTATGCCACTGTGCGTAGTTAGTAGGCTGTCGAATCAGAACGACGATTGGTCAGAGGCTGCATTTTGGTGGCTGCAGTTCTATTCATGATAAATTGTACAACAAATAGATGAAAAAAGAATTAAAACCTGCACCAAATATATAATTCAGATAATATATTAATCCCCTCCGTTCAGTTTATTAATAGAAAAGACAGTTTACTTTCACTTCCCAAAAATTTGATTGATATTCTAACTAAAAGTTTGCTTTTAAATCATGTATTAGAGAATTATCAATTCAAAAAAACAAAACAAGAATGTTGATAAGCACAGAAAAGTTTGCCATTTGTCTTGAAAAATTTCCCACTGGAGAAGCGTTAAAAGCCACCCATCAAAAAATGCCTAATGTAATGCATGCCGAATGAATCCATTTCCACCAAACAGCCAATCCAATGGTGGTATGCAAATCTCAGAAGTTAAAAAAGTTATAACTTGCTCAATTTTCATCTCAATTATTTCTAAATATATCTCATTTCAACTCAAGTATTTGAGTTCTGTATAGCTCTGTCTGCAATTTTAGACAAATTAACTCTGATTTTTTGAGAGAAGAGTCTGTTTTTGCCAGAGCCCCTCACAAAGATCCAAAATACTGTAGAATTCCCCATACATTTCTTTATTTAATATCAATGCTGTAGGGGAGTGATAATCCACTGGCCTTTGCTCCCTCAATTGTGTTTACATTTCCAGCTCGGATGGAACGCACCTTGGGATTTGGACCCGGGATTCTGTGGTGGTGGGCTAGTGTAACAGACCACCGATGCCTCACCAGCAATGTTATTTCTGTTTCCCAAAATTAAACTATGCATTGTGAAGCCAGTATGTTTGTGTGAGACATAAAGGATTAGAAAATAAAAGCATGTGCATGCCTGGTTGACACTGTTCCCTTTTGAGGTTAAAAATTGCAGTCATATGACGCTTGTTTTCCTTTGCTTGCTGCAATAAATCGATGGGCACACATTAAAACGATACATCAGAGGTCCCCAACCTTTTACAGCTCACAGTCCAGACAATTGATCCAGCCTACAACAGGTCAGAACTGACCAGCCTATTAAAACGGCTATATATAATCAGCACATAAAATCAGAGAAATTAGACCTACAAGTGTCTCATATTGATTAAGGAAGAAGCTGCCCAGTCATCCCATTACAAAATGTAGCTTTTATCTCTCAACATTTGACTGATGACATGAACCTGTTTTATTATTTTGAGAGTATTAGAGAACATGCTATTGTTAGAGAACAGACTGCATAAAGGAATAAGTTAAATACAGTTGAAACCAAGCAGTTTCTTCCAGTCATTTTCTCTTATGTAATTCTTACCAAAGCAGCATAATTGACGAACTTTATTGTCCTCATTATGTCACGTCTGACACTTCTGAGCTCTTGAATCCTCCTTAATAGATACCACCCGAGGAGTGAAAATCATTTGGGCTCAACATTATCAAAGCCTTGAGTGTGAGGATTTTCTGCCACGCATCAAAAACATTCCCACACACCCACTCAAAGGTATGAGGGAACTAGGCTGCAGAGTCAGACTGGCATTGCTTCCAGAGAGCTAGGAACATTAGATAATCTGTTTTTATACCATGTCAGGCAGGCACCATGAGAGTTTTTTTCTAATTGAGCTAAGCAATTCCTTGTTAAAGGCTTGCTAGATCAATGGTGAAGTGGAGATCCCTGAATCCACCACTGTTCTAAAACAGCAAGGTTTTAGATAAAAATTCCAAATTACCTCTTATTTATCACATTAAGGCAATCTATATCACAATTTGCATTGAGACCTTAAATTCCCAATATATTCCTGGACCATTTACATGGCACTGTAGCCATATGGACTAACTATTGAGCTTTGCAGCTGATGGTTAAAGCCATAGGGCATAACGGCAGCAGTTTGGCAGGGCCAGGAATTGACAGCCTTTCAATGGCTATATCTCAACCACTGAGCCATGAGTACCCTTAATCAACTAAACCAGTAGTGTGTGCATTTACATGCACTTAATAATCCAATAACTGCAGAAAAGCAGAGTGTCAGTAATGCAATCAACAAGTTGCACTCGAGTAATCAGGTAATGGGAAACCTCCGGGTTGACTGAGGCAATAAATCGATTTCGGCTTTGCAACCAGCCAATAATCTAACAGAAGTATGTGAGGTAAACTTCCACAAAGTGTTTGATAGCGGCTTATTGGAAGTGACTTCCAGCTGAGTCGACAACTACCGCATAAGTGTCACGCTCAAGGGCCCATGAGTTGCTGAGCGGGGATTTAAAACTCAAACCCTCTGACCACTAGTCCAGACCTTCAGCCACTGAATCACCACATCTCACACATAACAGGGAGGATGGTCTTTTTCTGTGATTATAACATAAAAGCATAAATAAATAAAACTGAATAAAAGAGCATGAATAGTGTGAAATAGCACTGTTCCATAGAACAGTGGTTTAGTGTTAGTTCTTGACTGGATTGTTGGCATATTGACTGACTGACGTGTCTCCTTATGGTTGACAGGACACTAATCCCCTAATCTCACTTACCAGATGGTTTTTAAATGTCGATCGATCTGTTTGGCTGGAAGATAGAGCAGGCAGCTGGGATCACAGTAAGCCCTGGCAGAGGCCTGGTGTCAATCTAGGCAAATAGAAGGTCATGAGCTATGTGTGAATGAGAGTAAATTTCTAAGCATCCACCCTGGGACGTGCCTTGTGTAACTGGCATACTTGACATCATGACCAGAGTTGGAGTTAAAAGGAAGAAAGAAAAGGAGGAGCTGAAACGATTGTACTCATTACCAAGTATCAATATTGAGACTATATTAAAATCATATAGCTATTAGTACTTCTAAAGCTCTGTGAGACTTAATCAGTCTACAGCTATTCTATAAGCACTCTTCATGTAATGAAAAGTCTCATACAGTCACTACTTTGGATGAATTGCCAGATATTTAAGAGGTCAGCTGGGACCAGTTTAGCATTATTGGTCATTAACCCTCCATGAAATGCTTTATCAGCTATCCTAATCTGTAAGACTTCATGCTATATAAGCGATTCACTGTGGAGCTACTAAAACATTTTTAGCCCCGCTTATTCTGAGAGCCTGTTCTTGAATTCACTGGACACGGGTAGAAGTGTACCCTGGGTGGAACTCCAGGGAGCGGCAATGGCTGCTGTTGCAGCATTGGTGATTACTCTGGTCTTCTGTCTGGGCTTCTCTTCCTGGACCTTCATTTCATGCCATCACAGCAGTAGGTTAACAAACAGCTGAACACTCAGAAACCTGTTAAACATGAAATGTTTTATAATTAAAAATAAAGCGCAACATTTTGGTGGCTTATTAAAAAAACAGACCACGTATCAGAAATGGGGCATTATGATGAATAAAAATATGCCTTTTAAACACTTTATACAAAGATATACCAAATAAAAAGTGATTAACCACAGGTGGGAGTCACTGTGCCATGGATGAGAAATGAAGAACAAACTAACACACAACAACGGTGTTAATTGCATTAAGTAAATATATAGCCATGAGCAATAATTATCTGTGGCTGATTTCATTTCAAATATTAAATGTCTATTAATCCATAAGAAAAGCACGTTCAGTTTTTGGAAAGATGATCGGAAGTTATGGGAAATGCAGTGCCTTTAGTGAAATTGCATGGTGTGTGCTGTAGTTCTGCTCAGCAATCCAGAATACAGTTGACTTTTTCAAACACATTGACTTATGCTTTGAGAAGCATAGTTTTAAGTTTTAAGCAAATTAGGTTATTTCAAATGATTTCCACATTTTTCCAGTTCAAGTACAAGTGAGGAGTGCAGCCAAGGATTGACTGATCTACAGTACATATCAATTAAATTTTTCACCCTGTATCCCTTAAGATAAAGTTGTTTCTCGGCTGCTACCTTTTCAAAAAGACCACTTCTGACCACTCCTGGCTTCTTCGGACTGTAGAACAGCTAACTTGTTATCCGGATGAAACTGCCAGATGCTACTATTGCTATATGCTACTAATGTAAGGGGAGATCACATTAAATATATGCCACATAAGCCTATAGACGCTTGTATCTAATCTGCTGGTCTTTTGCACAGTACTGCACAATTGGGAAATTCTAGGTTTAAGTAAGAAAGTCTCAGGCTTATTTAGTTTGTTTTATACAGTTTGTCTAAGATGCTTTGGTGACTTTATAGTACGAGTTGCCTTCTGGAAATGACAGTTCCAATAGGGACTGTATTTGAATCCTCTAATGAGCGATGGGAAGGTGTGGTTGTGTGTTTGTGAAATGCTGTGATGATCTGCAACCAAGTGAATTCTCCCTCACGACCCTGACCAGGATAGATGGGGTAAAACATTGTGTCCATTGTGTAGACTGTGTCCCGTGTTTATTTAGATCTTTTGTGACCATTTGGTTTAAATGGATGACAATAACTTCTATGTAATTTTATTATTGTTTTTTTTTTTCTTCAAGGACACGTTGAAGAAACAAAATCAAAACATCCAAAAATATAAGAATGATTAGTCTATTGAAGCAGCAAATGAATTGTCCTTATACGTGATTGTTGTGGAAGATTTTGTAACAAAAACATTACTCTGGGCTGAACATATAATGCTGATTAATATAAAGTTCCTGATGCTCGTTTCCATTGTGAACATTGTCACCATTTTCAATCGCAACACGCGTGTCCATGAGGCATCATTATAACCCTATTATGTTTCCATTCCGGCCTCTGCCAATTTAACATGTCCTTTTTCACCCTGCATCAGTGCCGGTGTGAAGGGCCTTGGAGCTGTGTTGTCACAAGAGCAAGAAGAAAAAGAGAGAGTAATTGCTTAAGCCAGACATAGTCTTCAGGGATGAACAATTCTAATTACAGTTCAATTAAGCTTTTTGCCTTAAAATGGGCCGTTACTGAAAAATTCAGATGGTGAATGGATTGCAGTGCGGATACACTGTGCTTCCGGGTAGATAATTCACAGCAGGTGGGTAGACCTGATAATGGAATGGAAATTCTAGCTTTCAAAATGGTTCTCTCATGTGAACTAGTGCGTTGTGCTGCAGCCCAGCACTGCCCTATCTAGCAAAATAGTCTCTTGAACTCTTGTCAAGGATGGCTTGTTGATCTGCTATAATAAAAAAAAACTAAATCAAGGCCCTGTGACCTCAGATGCTGGAGAAAAAGACTGACAGCTGCACAAATGGGTCCTATCATGGTCTTCCATGACCTTAGACTCTGCCACTCAAACTATTCAGGCGTCTTGTCAGTTGCAGCCCGGTTGCTTGCTGGTAAAAGGAATGTGACAGCATCCAGCAGAGTGGTGTCACATTAACACACACTCTGCCCATTATCACAGCTCTGTGAGTTCACAGGGAAGAGCCACACGGGGAGGCGGCCAGCGAGCATGGCAGGGACTGGAGTAATTAGATCTGCCTTCTGGTGCTACATCACCATCAACAAAGGTTACCAGTCCCTGGTTTTATGAATATTTTTCAACTCCAAGCTCATTCTTCGTCCTGTAATTAAATCATGTACTGACCTTGTTTCTCCTGCACAGAACGAGAACGCTTAGGACTCTAAAACAAAAACGATGCTTTTTCCAGGATAAGAAAGGAGGTTTTAATGATGGATTTGTACTGTCTCTTTATTTTTTTTCAGTGCTGCGCAATTTGAATGCAGCTCTGAGGCTGAACATGGCAGGGAAGGTAAATAAATTCTTGTAGGCTACATGATCTTCCTTTGATTAAATATTGATTGCTTCATATTTTAGAGTCCAAGTGAAAAATGCTGTCATAATACAGCTTTGAGACTGGGTAGCGATCTATTGTAAATCTTCCAGCTGTCTCACTTACTCATGCGCATGCACACTCAAGCACACGTATGTATGTGAAGGCACAAAAAAGTCAGACATTCTCACAGGACACACAACCTGTACAGAAACAGGAAACTGAATAAAGTCCCTGCGATTTAAGTGCTTGTAAATTGTTCATAACACATTTTTGTTGCTGTAAAATGGTCACAAAACAGCAGATAAATTAAATACATTGTTCCTAAAACGTACTGTTCACAATTGTAATTTTAAAGACAAAAATAGACTTGCTAACTGTCTGCCATCCACATAGGCTATTTAACCCAAGCTGCACTTGTCACAACAAATCTTTGTTCTGAAAAGAAAGTTGACTGAATAGATAAAGAAATAGACAGATATTAAATGCGTTTACTTTTTTTCCAAAGATATTTCTTGCTAGTCTACTGACACCAACAACACTTCATCTTTCTTAAGAGTTTCACTCTGTCTTCAGCTTTTATACAATCGTTCCGGGGTGGCATGGTGACACTGTTGTGGCCTGTTGTGTGCCTGTGTGGTGTTTAAGGATGGTTTACCCTGTGATGGACTCTCACTCTTGTTGGGGTTGGTCCCTGCCTGGTACCTGATAGGTCCTGATCACCCATGACCCAGAATAGTCTAATGGGAGAAAGAAAACAAATGAATGATAAAATTGGTTGCTTTTGGTTAAGTTGCTTGCAGTTGTCTTTTCATCCCAGCATGGTGTTAACACAAACACTCCAGACCCATCAGACTTAAGAAGCTTCTGCTTTCCACAGACAAAAGGTTTCTACATATAATTTGACGTCAGATTCCTGAATTTTCAAGTTTGTTAGTGGTTACGTCTTACTATAAAATAGCAGAGATGACAGATGGTGCATTCTCTGTTTTAATATCAGTGTAAAAATAATCCATTGATAGTGGATCGATTTAAATGGTCAAAAGAACAGCAGATAAATTAATTAAATTGTTCCTGAAATGTACTGTTTACAATTATAATTTCAAAGTTAAAAATAGACTTGCTAACAGTCTACCATCGGCATTTAACCCGCTATTTAACCCGTTATTTAACCCAAGCTGCACTTGTTTAAAAAGTTGACTGGATAGATAAAGAAATAGACATATATTAAATGCGTTTACTTTTTTCAAAGCTATTTCTTGCTACTGTACTGACTCCACTAACACTATCTTTCTGCACTGGATTTAAAGTTCACTTTTGATTAGATCTGTGCTGCATTTGGAAGGGCCGTTAAACATCCATAACACCGCTACACGCTCATCAGTTGAGTAGCTAACTGGTTGCTCACAAATAAATGAGCCCACTAGGGCAATGCTTAGCTACAGGTTAATGCTTTGTGTTATTTCATTACTGCAAAGGGCTGCTTTACCTGTGCTAATAACAACTGACATTACTCGGTTTGATGAAGAACCTGATGCAACCTCGGCGCCTAGATTCTTTTTAATGCTGCTGTAGTCTCAGAGCTGAGATACAAAAAGTGTACCCAGGGTTCCATTCAAGATATCATACAAGAAATATCCCTTTCTAGAGGAGCCAGATGGTACCAAAACACTAAACGAAACTGCTGACAGCAATACTTAGAATGACACCTGCTTTTTTTTGGAAAGGGAAAATGAGATGTCAAGTCATAAAGTCTAGGAAGTGGGCTGAATAAATGACAAGTGCAGTGACAGTATTTTCTCATGAAAAAGTGCCGAGAATCGAATTCAACACGTTTTGAATGGTTCGAGTGCCGAGGTACCGAGGCACCATCAAATTTTTATTTAAGAAAAAAGAAACATGGTTTCACTCAGTTGTGCTTGTTTTTTTATTGAATGTTTAATGGTGATAAAGCATAGTAGTTTTTTTTTAATGTAATGTCATTAGTTTAATATGTATATAGTGTTGATGGTGAGTCTGAAAGCAAGCTGAGTGTCATGCTGACTCGTAGAAGAGGGAACCTGTAGGTATCTGTGTTTGTTGGGGTCGAGTTTATGTATCATTGTTAGGACTAAAAATTTCCTCAAACTTAGGTAGGTCTGACGTTTGGCTGGTTTGGTGTAGGTAAAGTTTGGTGTAGGTTTGCTACAGTAACGTTATTATAATGGAAAGAATGATAGAATGACAAAGGGTGTGTGTGTGTGCGTGTGTGTGTGTGTGTGTGGTAAAATTGTGGTAAAAATGTTTTAAATGACTCAACTGACAATTTATTGTTGTATTTATTGTCATTTAAAATGATTTTTATTCATCCCCTAATTTTAGTAAGCATTATATGTAAAATTAAGAGTTTCACTCTGTCTTCAGGTTCTATATAATCGTTCCGGGGTGGCATGGTGACACTGTTGTGGCCTGTTGTGTGCCTGTGTGGTGTTTAAGGATGGTTTACCCTG
>JAUZST010009553.1:0-14856 GCA_034779995.1 Parotocinclus haroldoi | reverse complement strand
TGATGGACTCTCACTCTTGTTGGGGTTGGTCCCTGCCTGGTACCTTTTGGTTAAGTTGCTTGCAGTTGTCTTTTCATCCCAGAATGGTGTTAACACAAACACTCCAGTTCATCAGACTTAAGAAGGTTCTGCTTTCCACAGACAAAAGATTTCTACATATAATTTGACTTCAAGATCCTGAATTTTCAGGTTTGTTAGTGGTTACGTCTTAATATAAAATAACAGAGATGAAAGATGGTGCATTCTCTGTTTTAATATCAGTGTAAAAATAATCCATCGATAGTGGATCAAGGTAAAAAAAAATATATGTATTGGGAAAGGTGAGTGCAGTACACTTGATAAACAGCCTGCCTGATTTTATGCATTTTTTAAACTTAAGTCTTAGGATGCCTGGGCGGATTAAGAATATTGATGTATGGATGTATTCCCATGGTAGCTTTTTGTTCAGAATGAATACATTTAGCTAAACTTGCAAGTGTATATCAACAAAGTTTTGCATGGCTACCATGAATGCTTGTCTCTCTGCCTCTGGAATATTCATTCCACAGCACCTGCTAAGATTTGTCTGTTTCCTTCATCCATTCTGAACGAGGAACACCCCTGTCGGTTCACAGCATGATTCTCTTTTAATTTGACTTCATGTTTTTAGGTGACAGATGGTCACCTCAGTTGTGGGAGAAGCATAAATTTAAAATCTGTGCCAACTATAATCTCACTGCACCATCTCTCCTTTTCAGTGAACTCCTCGTGTTCATCACCTCAACACATCAACAAATTCAAAAGTTTTATTTGTGTCTATACAAAGTCCGTTTCATTATTTCCATACTTTAGTGTGTTTGTTGCCAGGTCTCAGAGAGTGGCAAAGACTGGAATTGCACCAAGTGCATGGTGGCATGAAACTGCACTTCTAGTAAACACAACAGTTTACCACAATACACACAATATCCGACAGGTTAGTGTAACACAAACTTCCTGTGATGTCACTTCCTGTTCAGGACTCCTGGCTTGACTGTTGGGGATGTGAGATGTGTTTGAGCTGTTGCTCCAAATTGCCATTGTTCGGTTTTTTTGTTCAATGCTAAAATAATTGGTTTAACAGTTTGTGCTCCGTCTGATATGCATCAGTAAATAAACCAGAGCATCGCTAATCTTATTAGATAATTAGCAGTCTTTGGTAAGCGAGGAGTGTTTGAGCTACTGCTTGAAATTACTTTGGTTTTTAGAACTAATCACTGTGTAAAAGCCATTTTATGTTTGTCATTTATTCTGCATGCATAAATAAATAAACTAGAGCCCTGATCGTCTGTATTAATTAGCATATAATTAGCAGGCGTTCCCTCACATAATGAGTTTGTCCTAATTAACGCCTCACTGAGATTCGCACTGGTGGCAGAAAGGTAAGTGGTCCATTTCTTAGCGTAACTGCCGTTTGCTCACATCCAACATAGTGCTGAGCTAAGCACAGAGGCCTATGCTAACAAAGTTTCTATTGGCTCCTATATACGACTGAGCCACTCATAATCAAAAGTAGCTTTTCCACAAGCTTTATCTTCCTTTCTGTTGCATACGTGTTGATGTTGAATAGTGATGTTTTTTGCTTTGATGGAAATTGGAATATTTGAAAAGCTAAACATGCTAGCTGACAAATCTGTTGCTATCGCAAACTAGGCTTTCAATGCCATTAGCTTCCCTTTTGTTACATTCCCTGCTGAATTTGACTTCTGTTTCGAATCCGAATAGCTGTAAAAAAAAAATAAGAGCTAGTAAGAATATGGTGTAGAACGTCAGACATCTCTCACGTGCCACTTTGAACACAAAACAGGCGAAGAACAGACAGAAAAAAAGACAGGGGCGTCATTAGGACTTTTTATGGGGCTCACTGAGCAAATGTACTGTGAAATTTGATAGTAGAACCATGAAGTGGCCATATTACCATAAAAAGCCATAGTAAAATCATGAAATAATTTATGGTCAGTTTATAGTCAACCAAGTTTACAATTGTGATGTGAATTTTGACAGTGGAACCATGGCATTTTAAAATCACCATCAATACTTCATAGTAGAACTGAACTCCAAACTTTATGGTCAAACTGTGAAAGTTGTAAAAGTTCACAGTACATTTTTTCCTACGCAAGAATGCTTTGAATTTGTTTTGAAACTCTGGATATATTTCTAACATTATACAGTATCCTATTTTTAAAGATTAAAGTATTTATATTCCTTTTAACAGCCCGAACAGTGCAGCGTAGGTCTCTGTTAAGTCTGTGCTTGTGTGATAGCAGAAGTTCATAAATATGCCAGTTTTTTTCCTTTCTTTTTTTCTCTCTTCATTTTTTCTTAACTTACCTTTTGTAACTTCTCCCTTCTCCCTTTGTAAAAAATTATTGCAAGACTATGGATAATCTTTTAAACCTAACGGCATCACCGCACCGATTACAAATGCAGAAACATATCGAATGCATGCAGATCCTGTAACCAAACCATATTGTTCGCAAAACTAGGGCATTCTTCAGATTAAAATGAAATATCCCTAAACTTTGTGAGCAGTGTATTTGGCGCCATCTAGTAAGTACTGTGTACAATAATGGTGTACTTGTCTGGAGACTGCCGCCATTTGACTGGTCCAGCGGTGCTTTAAATAAGTAAATCCTGCACTTGACGCGTCAGACTTTTAGAATACATCACAATCTTGAAATACCATCACTATTTCATAATACCTCTATATCCTGGGATGCTTTCATATCAACCACCTGTAATATTTTATCTGTTGTTCCACAACCTGCTTTTTTTTTTACAAACAAAGCTTTCTTTGTTTTTGCATTTTAGATTTTGTTAAAAATCATATAAGTCTTGATAAGATAAACTAGGAACTAGCAATGTACTAAATGTTTTGGCTACTGTATACACCTTCTGTTGTTCCAAGCTGTTATCTTCCTATCTTTTGAATCTTTAGCTAACGGTGGTGCATTTGGATTTTCTTGACAATCAGACGTGTAATAAGATAATGTTTATAATGATTATATAATGATTATATTCTGACCTGATCTACTGTTGAACCCCGTTTTGTTAAGAATCACGAGTATCCTGCTGTATCCTTTATTTTTCAGAATAGAGACCCTGATTTGTTGATTGTAATCACCCTTTCCAGATATCAAGACATACTTCAGTCTGTTCTGGAAACCACACAGTCCCATACAAACAGCTAGTGTGTGTATTCTTTAGTTCTGTGTATCTTGCCAATTATTTTATACTTAAAGATTACAGCTGTGCTTGGCAAGCCTCAGGGTTCTTAGCTGTGAATTCAAATGACCAAAGTGATCTGATTACAGTTCATTTGTGGATCCATATAGAGGAATCTGTGCTCATGTGTTATGTTCACATATGAACAAGAAATCAGGATTCAGATCACTTGAATTGGTCAAAACACAGTTAGAATGATGGCGGCCAGAGTTGAAACCCTTCCCTAACACGGTGTGCTGTGATTGTGTGTATGCTGTGCTGGCTTTTTTGACCAGCACAACATACGCTTATTTTAAGCAGGCGTGAAAATTTGTCTTAATGGCATTACAAAAACACTAGTGGACAACTGGAAAGGTGCCATATTTGTATATTATTAATAACAAGTATTATTATTATTATTATTGTGCACAACACAGTTTAAATAGGGGTTCCCAAATTCAGGCATTTGGTTATTAGATATTAATACAACAGTATTTCTTTTTACTTTTTCATAGTGTCTGCTTTTCATGTGGTATAAATGTGTCTATTTTAATATCTCCGCGATTAAAATACATATCATGTGATGAATTCTCCAGGGTAATTAACATTTCATATCATAATTAATACTTCCAAAAGTTAACACGATTCACCCTCGGCCCGAATGGAAAAAATGTTGATGAAAATACGTTGTAGGATAGAATTTGTCTAGGGTGTGGTAAAGGATCAGACCTCTGGATGAGGAATTTGTAATAATTATTAAATATAATAGTTTATAATATAATATAATATAATAATTTGTCTGTCATTGTGAGGACTTGATTTGCCCAGAAGCATATAGAACATGGACATATCTAACTTTTTTGTAGACATTTGGCTAGTCCTCATGAGGCTTCTTTTGAATCTAAATTGTAACTTTCTTAGAAAGAAAGAAAGAAAATTACCAGGTCAACTGCTGCTGCTGATCTGGGATTTCCAGTTCCCAGAGTTTAATCAATGCTACAATAAAGAACAATCCAGCCAGTGAACAGAAGGTCATGTGGACAGAACCCTGACACTGTGCCGTGAGTGGCACGACATATTACATACAGTAAATTATGACTGATCTGACGTATCATGCAGAAGTCTAATAACTATCATTAATATTGAATACTGGTTGAATGTATCTATGCCTCTCTCACTCATTTTGTCAGTAGTGGCTAAAGGGTGTCTTGTACTAAATTATTTAATCTTAAAAAACATTCTAACATGCATACCAAGAAGTACCTTGACAAGGCCATTCTGAAACTTTTAAAATGGCAGGTGCTGAAACTGAAAAGGAACAATTTCTTTCACAGCTTCATGTTCACAGTGTGTATGTTAAAAGACAAATAACTTCCAGGCTTAGCAGGGATGTGTCTACATTGGTTGAATATGTGGCGTCTAATCACATACCTGAAGGTCACGTTGAGTGAGCTTATTAGAAGCAATCAAGTCTGTCTGTCAGCTGCTATTCATCATCAACACTCCAGTTATAACCTCGCAACTCTACAAATACAAAACGCTAGAGCTCTTACCTGCTTTTCAAAGGCAATTTTAGAACAACTAAAATAAGGAAAAAAATGTCAATCTGAGACAGAGCCTACCTGATGACCATTTGACAAATAAGTTTGGAATCTGGTTTCAGTTAGAGATGGACTGGCCATCATGAGTACCAAGACATTTCTCGGTGGGCCGCTCTGTGTGTGGGCCTCTGAGTGAACTAAACATAAAACCTGATTTAAATACTCTAATACTACAGTATGTAGTCCTACTCTACACTGGTCCACTGTATCTTAATTAAATGGTCATGAGCCAATCACAGAAATGCTGCCTCCCCCTTGATAATCTGTAATCACACAACTGCAAAATCATTAGTTGAGTACTGAGTGCAAAATGAAACTATTAAAAAGTGCAAATGAAAGGTTGTGGAGGTGCACAGGTTTAAAAAAAAAAGATACTTTAACAAGAAGCAGTGGCATGTATGAAAATTGTTTGGCTGTCAGAGTAAGGAACAAAATGGCTGAAGTACAGAAAAGTTCTGTCTGGTATTTGAGAGAAGATGGAGACCCGTATCAATGTCTACTCCTTATAAAGATCACTACTTAGAAAACAATAAACATATCAAATCAAATAAGTTAGCTGAAAGGGATTTCTTAATATAGCATAAATGGCTCAATATAAATTAATAATTGGAGATATTTCACTTTGGAGTTGTTATGATTGTGTTGTGGTGGTCTAGAAAAAAGTCCAGGATTGGTTGATTCAGAAAACTTCAAAACTATTCATCCCCTAGGGGCAATTGAAGAAAAAAATAAAGGGGCATTAAACTCTGTCACTTCTGACTGATTGTTTTCTAAAACCAATGGAACCCAATACTGACTCACAAAACAGACAGGGAACCCAGATCAAAGTCAATACAGCAATTTACTGAAATGAACCAGGGCTAGGAGAGAAGAGAGAGACAGTGTGGACTGAGTTAGACAGTGGTAGCCAGGGGACAAGCTTCTGGACCAGCTGGCTCAGGATTAAGCGTAGGTCTTGGAAGCTGGAGGAGACCCGTATAGGGAGTGGGCTCGGACCCAGAACAGAATTCAGAGACAAGCATGCAAAAGGGCAGGACTGGTGAGTCTGGTTCATGGTGAAAGCACAAAGGCAACCAAGCTCTTATGGAGTCGAAACAGGTGGCTGGAGCGAGTGCACAGTAGAGTAGACAGCCAATCGCTCAGATTCCAAACTGGGAATGTTGTGATTGATTAAAGGTGCATTGATCAGGACCTGGGATGAGGTGAGGCTGATGCGTTATTGTAATCAGAGCACGCAGGTGAAGAAAGAAAAAGCTGACACTTAACCCCGGAGAAAAACAAAGAAAAAAAAAAATGAACAGGGCCCAGAACACAAAATGGGTGGGCCACAACCCAACTCCAACAGCCCCTCATTTCCATTTAACTTTATGTCACTGTTAAACACTTGGTGAATTGTTTATGTTCTTTGTATACATTGTAGTTGGCTTTGACTACAGCACTTGTGAAAGGTAGGCTGACTGAATTCTAAATGGCTTTCAACTTCCTACATACCCCCACTGAGCACTTCTTAGGAATCTGATTTGTAACTGTAACTGATTTTGTAAACTCTTAAGGACCATATCCTACATGTCTAACCACAAATCTACCAACACATTTTGGTGTCTACTTGGATTGTATTACAATCCACACTTCGCTAATTGACTATGGCAGCACAACACCCTTATAACTTGGCACCAACAGCATGAATCCATTGAGCTAACCTGCATGTTTAGAAAAGTGCGTTTCCTTAGTGTAAACCCAATTCGAGAACCATCCAGTACAGAGGCAGCGTTTTAATCAGGTTCAAAGCACCGGGGACTGAGAAGAAATCAGCACTGATCATGTTTTTTTGATCATCTAAACAAACTTATTGGGTCATTACAATTTTTGCTTCATTACAATAAATTGAGTGGCGCAAGTAATTAGCACGGTCGCCTCATGGCTTCCTAAATCCCTGGTTCAATCCTGACCTTGGAAAGCGTGGAGTTTGAATGTCTCCATGGGTTTCACTTCGGGTGCTCTGGCTTCTTCCTAAGATGATCCAAAGATGTTAGATTAATTGATCACACTGAAGTTGGATCAGTGGGACTAGTGTAGCTGTAACCTTGTTCCTGTCATGAATTAGCACTGGTGTGATGTTAACTTAATAACTTAAACAAAAAACACTGCAGTGGTGTTTTAGCCTTTATTTAACGGCACCCCGCTGGCTAGGCGGACAGTCTATTATGCTAATTAATGCCAATTTAGAGTAATCGGTAAACCTGACACGCTTGTCTTTGGATTGTGGGAGGAAACCGGAGTACCCGGAGTAAATCCGTGTAGACACAGAAAGACATGCAGATTCCACACACAAGGACCCAGGCCGCTCTTAGTATAACATATTAGCACTATTACCATAAAAATATTAAATAGATAACTTAGTTGAATTCTTGCATATATCATCTAAGCCACCCAAAGAGGTTTGTTAGGGTTTTGAGTCTTGTCCTTTTCTTCCTTATAACATTTAGGAAGATAAACCTTTAATATTATGAAGGTGATATACAGTTGTAAAGCTGCATGAAGACATTGTGAAAAGCGCAATAGAAATGAATCTGACTTTGACTTGACTTAACGAATGGCCATTGTAATTGCTGTTCTAGTATTTATTTGAAGGTGGAAAGTAATACTTTCATCTTGCATCATACGCCATTAAATGGGGTAATGGTCTGCCATGATTGGTCATTCATTTTCTTTGTAGTGTTTCTTTTCTATCTGTGTGCAGTGTCAAGGGTAAGACATATATCTGTAAAATCAATAACTGTCTTTTTGAGCAGGCAGTGTTGCTAAGAAATTGATTTGTTGTGGAAGGACAGCTATATTAGATAATTTCTCTCCATGACATGATGGACACACTCTGTTTGCTAGGATCATGGATAAAATATTGGAAACTAGTAACAATGTCTGCACATTAGGAGATCCCTTTAACTTCAGATCAGCATGAAATCAGCGTATTGTGATGCTGCCAAACAAATCCTGAATGGTTTTCAGTTGGAATGTATGACCAAGCGAAAATCTAGTTCTGAGGGATTTACTCCAATGAACCTTTAGGTCCAGTTTAACAACCTGTGCTCCTGAATTTTCCTGAACTGGGCCTGTGGTAGCCTATCTGTTAAGGTACTGGACATGGTCTAGAAGATCCAGGGTTTAAATCCCACCTCTACCAAGTTTCCACTCTTGGGTCCTTGAGCAAGACCATTAACCCCTTGATAGAGCCATAAAACTATCACTTAAAGTCACTCTGCAAAATAATGTCTAGCAAATGTGAATGTAAAACCTGCCATGTATTTCCAAGGTTAATCCTGGTGCCCACTGAACCACTCTTGAGTAATTGTATCTGAATATAAGGGGGTGTTATCATATCAGAGCATGGGAACATTATGAGGAAAGAATATTTGCACCATACTGTGTTCCTGCTACTGTGAAATTGCCTCACTGTTAAATAGCCATAGAAAGGAAACAGTGGACTTAATGATTTCCATGAGATGCTCGCCATTCGATTCTGGATTCCCTACTTACACCTTGGGGGTTAGGAAATGTTTTCAACGAGTTTTAAAGCTATTCTGCCTAATAGTGCTCACCTGTGTAGCTGTGAAATGATTTGGCACAAAATCATGTCCATTGTTATGCTGTTTTTGTAACCCTTTTAAAAACAATGTAAAGCACCAATTTGTGGAAAGTTGGTTTGTAGGCATTAGTCAGAAGTAAGAGCTAGTGTATGCTAGATGGGTGCAGAGGATTGTGCTGGTGCAACTCTTTAGGCGACTGGATTCAATCCTTGACCTCTGGTTAATGTCTGTGTGAACTGGGTATTTCAAATGTCCTCCCACCACCCAACAGATGAACGTTCTCCCTGTCTAGTGTTTATTTCTGTTTGACTTCCATATACTGTCTAATGGTAAAGTTTGGTCTGGGTCTCTTAATAGCAGATGCCAATATATAATGATGTTATCGCAATTTTAAAACTGATAAATCATCATCATCATAATAATAATAAGCTGAACTTCAACATTTAAGATACAAATGTGCACATGGAGCAGCATCTTTTTTGTTTTGAATACTTGTCCCAGTTACAAGCTGCAAATTCTAATGCTGGATACAAAGTTTTGAACTTAATTAGTTGGTCATCCACTAGCAGGACCACCAAGATCATTGCTCAGAGGGAACTGTGGGCTGGGGCGAAGGGTGTATTGTGTGGGTATGAGTTCATCAGGCACAGCAGTGCTGCTGGAGCTTTTAAACACCTCAATGTCACTGCCTGACTAAAAATAGTAAACCATCCAAAAATGTCCAGCCACCAGCATCCTATCAGCACAGATGAAAGACTATTAATAACACAAACTGTGCAGCGGCAGATGATCTACTGTCTCTGACTTTACATTTAGTCAGAGACGTTTTTTTTTTATCAGAGCCATTAATTCTGAGCCTGTGAGCCACAACGGCACCACTTGAATCTTACCGTTTGCAAGGCAAGGAGAACTGCTTTATGTTCAATGTAAGTGCTTCAACCATACACTTTCCATGGTTTAACAGTTTTTCAGGTTATCAGAGACTAACTCATTATTAAAATAAAAACAACCAACCTATTGCTATTTTCAAGCATGCTTGGTGATGTGCTGTGTATGGTCTGAGCTCTGGCAGGTTGAATTTGTGGTAGCCTAGCGGTTAAGGTACTGGACTCTGGACCAGAAGGTCCAGAAGGTCCAGGGTTCAAATCCCAACTCTGCCAAGTTGCCACAGTTGGGTCCTTGAGCAAGGCCCTTAACCCACAAACTGCTTGGATTGTACGACTATATGAGTTGTAAGTCGCTCTGGATAAGGGCTACTGCTAAATGCTTGTTCCCCATTTACACCTGAGACCTTGTAACACTAATGGGTCACAAGATACCAGGGCGGAAAAAATGGCTAATTGGGCACATCTTGGCCATTTTCACTTAGGGGTGTACTCACTTTTGTTGCAGATTTACTCTGTTAAACAAGCTGTAGACCGACTGCTTTTACATTGCATAAAAGTGACATATCTTCCTTCAGTTTTGTCCCATGAAAAGGTAAAGTGAGAACTGTTAGCTGCTTACCATATAATTGTAACTAATAAAATGTCCAATGAGTGTAGAAACAAGGGGGTGTACCTAATAAAGTGATCAGTGAGTGAAGCTGAAGCATAATTTCACACAATAAACCCGATGTAATAACTACAATTCCTTTCATTCTCAAAGTCAAGAACTTACCACCTCTTTTTCTACTGCAGCTGCTGTCGATGATGCTGCATCCTCGTGTCAGCGGACAGTGAGGATCTGAAGCGTGGAATAATAATCAGTAGCCTGACAATAAGGATCCACCTGAGCAGTGAAACAGCCGCAGCATTCAGGAGGCGGATCTGCACGCGCTCTCCTCGCTCCTCATCGCGCAGCGCTCAAGAGCTCGGAAGCTTTCCGCTGCGCGACTTGTTCTGCTCGTTCTGCACAGTCCAGTCCCACAGTCAGAAGCCGAGCTTCGGGATCCGTCTTTCTTTTCGTGATTATTAAAGAACAACTATGGAGTAAATGCGGGACTATAGGGAGCAGTTCCTCCGTGTCTCTGATTCAGCCACAGCTGGGCTCCCTGTTTGTGGAACTGTGTGGATGGAGATGTTTGTGGATCAGGAGCAAAGAAAACTGTAGCTGAGGTGAGGATTTAGATGCTTCTACGAAGTTTTAGCGAATGTTGGTTTATTTCTTGAAGGTAGGTGGGAAGGTGGAAAAACAGCAGAGCCTAAATTTCAGAGAGAAAACTGTTTTGTAATAAAAGTGTCCATGCCTTGTTCTCGTGCTCTGCTGTGGGAGAACGGAGGATGGTGTTTGTACAGAGGAAGATTTATCCGTCTACTCTGGTGTGCAAACATCACCACAGATTTTGATCGCTTTTGTGTTTAGTGTATCAATAAAAAATGCATTAACTGATGTAGATATTGAGTTTAAATGAAGGTTATCGATCTTTACGATCCTTATATTAATTGATTCTGCTGTTACTCAAGTGTAAGGGGAGGTCATGCTAAAAACTTGCCACCAAAGCCTTTAGAAACTATAGCCTTTTTTTAACGCTGTGTACCAGTATTTTTGAATGTGCTCTAATGAGGAGATGGATAAATAATTTTATAAGTCTAACGGAGAAATGGTCACCTAAGTTTTTTGCACAGTACTGTAAATACTACAGGTTTAGCAGATCAACACTTATTTTTTCGTAATACTCTTGTCACAAATCTATTGATCTCTTTCTAAAACTAAAACACAGTGCGACCTAGAGAACTAACACTTAGAGATTTTGGTTGACATCACACATCCATGACGTAAATCTCCCATTCCACATCCCGAAGGTGCTCTACTGGATTGAGTTCTGGTAACTGTGGAGACCATATGAGTACTGTGAACTCCAGAAATGCAACTGAGGTCATTTGAGTTTCCAAATGTCACAGCAGAAATCAGACCAGGATCCTTTTTCTGGTCTCCTGTAGAAATTTTGATGAGCTTATCCAAATCGTACAGGAGTGGCACCCCGTATGGTCTTCTGCTGCAGTAGCCTTTCTGCTTCAAGGTTCAACGTGGTGTTAATTCCCACATGCTCTTCTGCATACCGTAACTAAGGATGCTCCGATCATGTTTTATGTTGCCGATACCGATCACCCATGAGTGCTGATCACATAGCGGGTGCCTTCATTTTATTCTCATCATACTCCGCCAAGTGTTTGTTCTTTAAATGCCGTATTAAATTAGTTGTGTTGAAGCATTTTAATGTGCTTCCCCCGCGAGGTGTTTTTTTGCTGCATGTGTTGCAAGATGCAAACTTAACATTACTCTTAAACACCGTGTAAAAGTTCCACACGTCACACGTTTGTGACTCTGCGGGCTGCAAGGTACAGGTGATCGGTTTTTGTAATCGTCAATAAAAGGCATTGATCGGCATGCGCAGATCACGGAAATCGATGTCATGATGTCACAATGTCACAGAAATCAGCCGAAAATGATCGGTGGCCGATCGATCGAAACACCACTAGTTGTAACGAGTGGTTATTTGAGTTACTATTACCTTTCAGTTCCAAAAATTCTGGCCATTCTTCTCTGGCCTCTGGCAACAATAAAGCATTTTCACCCAGAGAACTGCTGCTCACTGGATATTTTCTCTTTTTATGACCATTCTCTGCAAACCCTAGAGGGGACTGTGTGTGAAAATCCCAATAGATCAGCAGTTTCTAAAATACTCAAGTCACGTTAATTGTGGCTTCTTGGCTAAGCACATTTTCTACTTTGTGATTGGTCTATTAGATATATGGGTTAGCAAACGAGCAGTTGAACATGTGTACCTAAATGGTCAGTGAGTGTACTATGTTGTTAAAACCAATAGTGCGTTAAATAGTGCACTAATAATGCACTTTTTGCTGTTTCACCATACAAGGCGGCAATATTTATGGGCTGTGTCCAAAATGGTTCCCTCAATTAGCCTATAGGGAACAGTTTGATCACTTACTTATCTAGCGATAGTTTATCATATTGTGTATGTATTTCTGAGACAATATCGTCAGTGCTTAAAGAACATGGACTAACTGCATGTTTCATTATAAAGTTTGCAATTTGTCCTGTTTAATTGGATGAAGTGCAGGACATTTTGAATAAAATCCATACATAGGATAAAAAATCGTACTTGATATGGAATAATCTGTCACTACTGATCCATTTAGTCTACACATTTAGCAGACACCCTCATCCACTTCAACTGAACTTATCATTCTAGCCATCGTGGGTTAAGGACCCAACTGTGGCAACTTGGCAGAAGTGGGATTTCAACCCTGGACCATCAGGTCCAGAGAATCATCATGTCTAATATTATGCTTAATTTGTTTTGACCAGGGATGCCCAATCTTGTGGAAACCCACCTCAACAATTTCAAGACTGACTTTATGCTGTTGACGTTTTTTTCTTAGATCTTACACCTTCAGCTTTTGATAACTGAGATATCCTAATGTATAAAATGTATAATTTTGCTCAAGCCAAACATTTTAACCCCGCTTTTTCCTGGTAAGGTTTGTGAGGTTTCCGGTGCCTAGGGTTGTATAGGGGTCGCTGGAGGATGCACCCCTAGTCATCCTCCTGTTCATCAGACAGTGCATAATTATGAATACACAAGGAGCTTGCCTAGCATCTAGGACTGCTGTGCCACTCGAACACCTGGAAATTTATGTTATATGACAAAAAGTAAAATAAATCTTAACAAACATTTATTTGCTTTTCCCTGAAGAAATATCCAAAACTGATGTAACTGGCATTGCCCACATTTCTGTGTGTGGCCTAGTCAACATTATTTTAAACTGCTTTTAAAGCATAAACTCACTAAACAAACATAAAGGAGGCAGGTTTATCCCAGCAGCTGTCAGGGCTCTCTGAGCTATTTCCCATTATCATGCTCCAGATCTACTCCATGAGCAAATGTACTATTGTGCCACCAAAATCTGTGCGTGTGCTTTTCACCCCCCAAATGTATTACTGCATGAAAAGAATGTAAAAGCTAATGGATATAACAAGGAAATGAATACGAAACAAGATAAGAACTTATTAATACCTTGTGCTGGAGGATATATGCTAGGCAGATGTATATGATTATTGAAATGAACTGAAGGGATGGATAATGTAGTTAGTTGAACACCCTTTTCATGTAGTTGAGTGACAGATATTCATACATAGCAAAAGATCAAATAAATTGGGGCTTTGGGTAATATCTCTGACCGCTTTGTTCAGCTGAAATTAGTCTGTGGGCAACATTCAATTTTGTGAACTCGGAGTCACAAAGTATGAATTCTGGATTTATTTTGTTCCTGGGAGTGTCCGTTGAGTGTGTATCTGTTTGGGATAGTTTTCTCACACAATCATAAGGAAGCCCCCATAGTTCTTTATGCTTCTGCGTGCAAGAACAAGCACTATGGTTTAAATAATGGACTAGTTCCTTTGCTTTTGACATTCTTAAAGGGGGTGTGTTTTTTTTGTCTTTGTTTGCTTATCCACCCGCATACCACTGGTTCCTCCCACCCAGGTTTATTTAAGATCTGTAAGAAACACTGTATTCCCCCTCATGTTATTATTGTTTGGTGGTTCTTAGAAGCAGTTGTTAGGAGGTGACCCCATCTGTTTTTCCACAGATTCCCTTTGCCAGCCATTATTCATAATAACGGCCTTCTGAATGTGTGTAATTGTCAGTTGGTTGCTGCTTCTGCTCTGTTGTATCATTCTGAATGATGTCGCACCATTCTGTTTCCATTGCTCAATTTAGACTATTCACTAGAGAAGCACCAACATTTTCAGACGGCATCTTTTCACATATTATTTCACATATGTCCCTCATCTGATAAGATTACCATGAGTGCTTTATACCTATTCTTATTCCTCCACACATTTCTGTGATTAATACAGCCCAGGGCACATGGTTAGACACAGCTGTGTAGATAACGTGTGGTGTGGGGATCTTTTGAGTTGATCCAATTGATCATTTTGATAGATTTAAATTTTACTATGCCGGTATTTAACTATTTATTAATGGGAGCATGTTTGTTCCATGCCTTTCTTAGCATGTCACTTAACTAAAATGAATGCAGTGAAGCAATTAAATAGTAAAAATATAATATAATAAAAGTTAGATTCATTTATTTAGCGCTGTTTACAGCTGAGCATTGTCTCAAAGCAGCTTGACAATTTCAAATTATCTTCCAATATCTAAGGTTGATCCCATATTGTGCAAGTCTAGGGTGACGGTGGCAAGGAAATAGTCCCTAAATATTATAAGGCAGAAACCTTGGGAGGACCAAGTCTCCAAAAGCACCCAAACCTCCTTGGGTAGCTTAGATGTTATATGTAAGTTATCTAATTAAAACGTTTATAGTAACACTTCAAAAAACAGAAATTAAGTGAATATGAATGAAATACAGATAGGCCTGTGGTAGCCTAGCGGTTAAGGTACTGGACTCTGGACCAGAAGGTCCAGGGTTCAAATCCCACCTCTG
>JAUZST010009552.1:0-12917 GCA_034779995.1 Parotocinclus haroldoi | reverse complement strand
GCTTCTTTTCTGTAGTAAATGGAAATGTTAGGCAAAGACCTGTAGGTGGCAGTAGAGGGCTGGGGAGAAACTCAGGAATTTTTGGGTAGTGATGCCAGAGACTAAGAGTTTCTTCACAGATATTACATATTTCTTATACGCTCTCACGATCTTTGGTCCGATTAAGTGAATAAAATTACATTAATATAATAGAATTTGTTTCAGTACTGGCCGGTCCCATTAAACTATTATTATTATTAAATTATTAGAATTTTACAAAATGGTGTAAATACTATGTTTGTTGACCAAAAACAGGACACAACAATCAGGTTTGAATGGTTGCTGACTAATTTTTTTTAACACTAGAGATAAGCAGCTCTTCTCAACCATTCAGTCTTTTACATTTATTTTCATCACAGTTTATGTCTGTTAAAATGTATGTTAATACAGTCTTCTGATATATAAAATACTGAATCATATAAACTGATCTGATTTGACCACAACTGATAAACATGAATGGAAATTTGAGTATTTCCCAATTTCAGCAAAGGAACTTATGGCTTGAAAAGATTGTATTATATTATTATATGTTATTTTATTCTGTTATATGTATATATGTAATATATTTCATATTGGAAATAATACTAGCATGTAGCCATACAGGCACTTGAATTTAAACAATAGAATAAATGTTGCACAAAAACTGGAACTGTCATCTACCATAATTTTCTGACTGAGCCTATATTAAAATCCAGTTGAAATACACTGAGCTCATGAAGTTCCAGGTCATATATCATCCGTTTACTATTACGACATTGATTCCAGATATGTGCCAATTTGAATGAGGAGCATTTGTTAGGAACACTTGGGGAAAGGTGTGAATGCATCCTGATCAGGGTTTTAGGCTGTGACATGTCATCATGGACTCATTTATTTAAACCCACTTCCACCTAGTGCTGTACCACCTTGTTCTGGAAAGTTGAAAGAAGCAAGAATACAATATTACCTACAACTGCAGTTACTGGGTCTGAGCATTGAACGTGGGTCTCTCGATCTTTGCTTCCAACTGTTGTGGTGTTGTGCTACACTTAATCAGCATTGCTCATCCAGTGAGCTTCAGTAACTTTATTCTTGTGAGGGTTGAGGTGAGTTCAGAGCCCATTCCAGGACAAACATGTCAAGAATACACTCTGTACAGGGATCCCGTCCTTTGTCGGGCATCACACACTCTCCTAGTCACTCTTTCACCCCAAGGGATTTGGAGTTTTGCTAATACACCTACTGGCATGTTGTTGGGAGCTTGGATATTGGGAGAACTACACTGCTTACAAAAATGAGTCGATATTTAATTATGGGATATGTCATTTTGAAGTATTACCTAATTTTGGTAAGCAGTATAGTTGCTACAGGGTGATATAACCTTAAAACCATGTAGAAATGAATAGATTTTTTACTGTAAATATGTTCCATTTTGAATTAATTTTTAATATTGTTGTGATTTTGAAATCGCAAAAGGAAACGAACGAACGTCACTGATCTAGTTACGGTTATTTATTTAATTTTTCAATCAATTAAAATCATAGCACACGTGAAGCAGCATATATATGTGTCAGCTTGTGTTATTCAATGCTGTTTTGTGGAGGCACTTGTTGCTGGGCGCTTGCCTCCTAGTGTTGAAACCGATTGGCTGTTGGTCGCTGAAACCGTTGCCTCAGTTCTTGCATTTGACTTCTTATTCTTCACATGCTCTCTACAGTGAAGATGGCTGACATGGCATTTTTTTGGTTCAAGTTTGAATTTGGTTTGAATTCTCCCCCATGTTGCTTTCATGCCATTGACTGGACTGGACAGAGTCATGCTACTACACACAGAGGGAGTATGATTTTAAATGGAAAGTACATAAGTAGGGAAAATGTTAACAGGATTTAAAGGGCAAGATTTAATAAGTTCTGAATGTTTTGATTAATTTTCGTTTAATTTCCCAGCCCTAGACATTAATCACAGATTAATCCCCTGGTTCTTGATGTGCAGCATAAAAACAATGACCCAATTATAATGTCTGGCTTGGGAACTAATCTAAATTCCAGGTAATGTAAGCAAGCTAAACCCATTTTAAGGCGTTACAACCATTGCTTTACATGTTGCTCAAGAGGTTACGTAGCACAGCAGCACATGATTTGTAAAGGGCAGGACGGTTGGTATTACCACTGTGTTAGTGGTGGAGGAAGTAGTGATGTCATAGTGTGTACTACACAGAGAATGAATGGAATGAGACCTGGTTTTATTCAGTCAAAAAGACTTGGTTCAGGCAGCATCTATTAAACATCTCACCTAAGAAATGGCTCCTTCGGTTCAGCTTTGCAGGTACTGTTGTACATTATATACACATATTACAGAACTAGGCTACAAGTGATGGCTAATGTCAGCTTATTAAGGGAAGTTTGCTGGTTTCTTAAATGTATGACCTTTTAATAAGGTGTAGCTGCTAAAAATTAGGTTGGTCAGTTTGGAGGCCAAATAATTTTGTATTTATGGCAGATAGTTATGGCAAACATTCATTGTTTTTTCTCTTCTGTTTAAACTTGTCTCTATGATCTAAGGTAGATAAGTAGAACTTACTTTCTGATAATGCTGCCATTAAAGCTTGATACAAACTCGTAAAGCCTGTCTACTAGTGTTGTAGTCAAGATCACTATAGCAGAGTCTGCGTCAAGTCAAAGTACCAAGATTGGGACTGACTGGGAAAAGACAGAGACCAGATTATTTTTCCCCATCATACACGAATAAAATGTGGAAAATGGAAAGGATTTGTACATACTATAAGATCATTTATATACTGATCACAAAAATAGGGGATATTTAATTATGGCATATTTTGTTTTAAAATATCCCCTAATTTTTGTGAGCAGTAAAATATCATTAAATATAAAATCATTACAAGTACTAATAAATAAAATTGTATTTAATCATATATTTTGTCAAATATAGCATACAATTATATTTGTATTATATTTATAATTATATTTTATTCTTAGATAAAGACTAAAGAAGTTTTGGAAGCAAATTATGGTGATGATTCTTTTCAGGAGTGTTTTGCCAAGACACATGTTTTCTATGTTTTAAAGTTCAATTTTGATTGTTTTTTTACCCATACAACATGCACGGTCAGCTATTTTTAGTAACCCACTAGAATGTTCAGTATAAATGGAACGTTTAATATGTTTTTTTATACCAAACATAATGCAAAATTGTTATTTTATGGAAAAATAGGGTTTAGTAGCTTTACTTTACGGAACAAATTCAGTGATAATATGTGAATACAAAGATTACTATTAAAAGGCCTGACAGAGACCTATTTTGATTTTCACTGTTAGGTTAAAAGAATATGAAGACTAATATTAGAGGATATTTAATATAATATCCCTTAATAAAATATCCGCTAATTTTTATGAGCAGCGTAAATAAAATGTTAGATATAACGTTAAACAGGATTTGATCCAGGGATGTACTTGAAACATTCAGGGCTTGAACTCTGGTTAAAAGAGAACTTCTGGTCAGAACTTAAACAGACTGCTTGTTTATGGTCTTGAGGCTGAGAGTCGAGCACTAAAACTCTACTGTCTACTGATTAAATGTTTGCCCCATTGCCACATTGAAGTAGCAATCAACCAAACGCAAAGATAAGACAGCTTAGTTTTGAATGTTCCTCTACTCTTCCATTGTACTCGTCACACACAAGTACCATGTAATCTAGTGACTCATCTGAAAGACTCAAGGTATGGAATGCATAATCTGATTCTGATTGTACAGGTGATCTGCTGATGTGCTGATCTGTTTCTGGCCATACAGGTTGAAATATTTGGTTCTTTTTTCCGTTGTTAGGATCATGCGACCTGATGATGCCAACATCAAGGGAAATGTTCATGGTGGCACAATCCTGAAGATGATTGAGGAAGCAGGGTGTATTATAGGAACACGCCACTGTAACAATCAAACTGGGGTGAGTTTTTTCAACTCATTGTGAATTGTGCACTATACAACCCATGTGACTAGCTAAGATTACAAACTTGTTTCTTTATAGCTCCTCCACCTTCCCCACAGATGCTTAATAGATTTAGGTCTGGAGATGTGCTTGACCTTTACCGCCACTTTCTTTAGCAAGGCAGTGATCACCTTGGAGGTGTGTTTGGGTTGTTATCATGTTAGAATACTGCTCTGCATCCCAGTTTCCGAAGGAAGTGGATCATGCTTGTTTCAGTATGTCACAGTACATGTTAGCATTCAAGGTTCCCTCAATGAACTGTAGCTCCCCACAGCTGGCAGCACTCATGTAACCCCAAAGTATGGCATTCCCACCACCATGCTTGATTGTAGGCAAGACACACTTGTCTTTGTACTCCTCACCTAGGTGCTGCCACAGACATTTGACACCATCTGAACCACATAAGTTTATCTTGGTCTTAGCAGACCACAGGACATGATTCCATTAATCCATGTCCTTTTTTTGTTTGTCTTTAGTAAACTGTTCACTATATATATATATATATATCTCTCACAAAAGTGTAACTTTTTTATTGTACCTTTTCATGGGACAGCACACAGCACTGAAGTTGTAGTTAGCAGATGCATTTGCTATGCCAAAATAACCCAACATACAGCCTTTAATGTATAAACTGCAGGTAACAAAAGTAAATACACCCCTAAAAAGTTGTGTTCTGGAGTGAATTAATGATGGAACTGCTGTTGCGTAATCAAAAGACTGAAAAAACATAAAAATACTTATTATAAAAGAGCAACAGTTGAAAATCCAGAGTAACTTGTATTTCAAATCAAACATGGTTGATGTAGAAGTTCTGTCAGTATAACGTAACATTTCACTTCTCATGTAGTTTCGCTTCTGATGAAATTACACTTTGTGAGTAATCCAACTACTTATTTCTCATGAGAAGGTGTTTAGTCATTACAGTGTGTTCGTGGGCTGGGCTTAACTTAAATAACCAACGATTCCATTATAATCCTTTATGAGAGATGCTAAAAAGAAAAAAGAAAACGAGTGCTCAGTACCAGGTTTCTATATTATTTAGATATTTTAAATTAATTATATAAAAGGTGTCTCACACAGGCACAGTTGTAATGTGGCGCAGGAATGGCAGGGCCGACAGGTTGGATCATCCTGGGCGCTGCAACACGGACCCCTATCCCACCCTGCTGGTTATTACCTGCTTACTATTAGAGATCTTATCTGGCATGTCTATAAATTCTCTACTGTAAACCATGCAATATTGACTTTAGCCACCAGAGGGCAACAGAAAGCCACACACAAAACTGAGCTATTGATTCGAGATTCCACGACGCCACGTGTCCTAACAAAGCTTTAGGAGATAATTCAGGCTATGAGCATCACAAAAGTGTTCACCATTTCTGTTTTTAAATTGAGTGTTTGAAGCTAATACATTCTATTGGGGACTAATCTAAGCTTAAGATGGGGTAAATACTTTTGTAGATTCCAGGGAACTGGATAGGGATATGTTTGTATTAAGTTGGTGGAAGGTGGGATGGTGGTGGATCAGTGGTTAAGGCTGTGGTTTTATTTACTGGAAAGGTTTTGAGCTCATATCCGGGCATGTAAAAGCTCCTACTCATGAGCCTGTAGGCAAGTCACATAAAAGTAGTGTTTAATCAGTGTTTATTTACTTTAGGAAACTGCAGTTATAGCTTTTAAAATGACATATTTCCACGTTTTAGTGGCCTGCAACACATTCCAAAAGTTTTTTGGAGTTTGGAAAGAGGCTAGTAATGAGGTAAAAAAACCCCCAAAAAACAAAAAACTAACCCTAAATGGTGTGATTTTAAACAGGTAATGTCAAAGAGTCTGGACAAAGACTAGACAGGATTTACAAGGTTACAAAGATTACAAAAAATTATGTAGCACTCAAGGTTCCTATGGGCTCAGTGGCCTCCATAATCCTTAAATGGAAGAACTTTGGGATGATCAGAACTCTTCCTAGACCTGGCCATCCAGCCAGTTGTGCGAGAAGAGCCTTGGTGAGAGAGGTCAAGAAGAACCCAATGATCACTGTGGCTGAGCTGCAGAGATGCAGTAGGGAGATGGGAAAAAGTTCCATAAAGTCAACTATCACTGCAGCCCTCTACCAGTCGGGGCTTCATGTATGCCAAAAAACACATGAAAGGCTCCCAGACTATGAGAAATAATTCTCTAACCTGATCAGACGAAGATTGAACTTTTTGGTAGTAATTATAAGCGGTATGTGTGGAGGAAACCAGGAATTGCTCATCACCTGCCTTATACAATCCCAACAATGAAACATGGTGGTGGCAGTATCATGCTATGGGGGTGTTTTTCAGCTGCAGGGACAGGACGACTGGTTGCAATTAAAGGAAAGATGAATGCGGCCACGTACAGACATATCCTGGAAGAAAACCTCTTCCAGAGTGCTCAGGACCTCAGACTGGGCCGAAGGTTCACCTTCCACCAAGACAATGACCCTAAGTTCACAGCTAAAATAACAAAGGAGTGGCTTCGAAACAACCATTCTTGACTTTCCCTGCCAGAGCCCTGACCTAAACCCAATTGAGCATCTCTGGAGAGATTTGAAAATGACTGTCTGCCAATGTACACCATCCAACCTGATGGAACTGGAGAGGATCTGCAAGGAGCAATGGCAGAGAATCCCCAAATCAGTGCGACAAACTTGTTGCAACAGTCCCAAGACTCGGTGTACTGGCTCAAAAGGTGCTTCTACTGAATCTGAGTCTGAATATTTATTAGCATGTGGTATTTCAGTTTTTCTTTTTTAATAAATTTGCAAAATGTATTTTCAGAATTTTTTTTTTGTCAAGATGGGATGCTGAGTATACATTAATGAGAAATAAAATGATTTTTTTTTATTTTAGCAAATGGCTGCAATGAAACAAAGAGGGATAAATGGAAAGGGGTCTGAATACCTTCTGTACCCATTGTATATTGGTTTCATACTGTCTGCAATGAAATAAAAGCACATGTAAAGTACATGTAAGGCACACTTTTGATTTCTTTTTTTTTGCATTTTAATACTGCCCCAACATTTTGGAATTTGGGATTGTACTTAAATCTTGTATGACATGAAATAAGTGTAAGCAGAACGGTCTGAAAAGCAGAAGACATTTCTTTTCATTTGTTTAGCAGGACCGCTGTGTTGCTGCTCTGGCCAGAGTGGAGCGCACTGACTTCCTGTACCCAATGTTTATCGGAGAGGTGGCCCACGTGAGTGCTGAGATCACCTACACCTCCAAACACTCAGTGGAGGTGCAAGTCAACGTGGTGTCTGAAAATATACTCACAGGTTAGTGGATGCCATTCATATATTGTACGTAAAGTACAGAATATACAGTATCTGTATCTACATACACCCCACACCACAGAGCCATAAATATGTCGAAACCTATTAGAACTGCCTTTAATAATGTTTTCACTTTTGTTAATGGTTATGTTGTGAATATAAAATCAAGTCTCCACAGAGAAAACAAAATTGGTCGCATGGGGTGGAGGCCAGTTAGGTTCGATAAGGAAGTGTTGTATGATGCTACGTTTCACACTACGTGCCACAAGAGCTCAATCATGAAGCAGCAGGTGACAAGACCCGCTTGTCAAACAGTTTAGATACTAATTTGTGAAGAATTTTTTGCCCTACACAGAGAACTACATTTGTTTCAGGGCTTTTTTTTTTGTTTTGCATTCACACTGCTAGTAGGAACCCAAATACATTTTGCCTAGACGACTAAATCACTTTGTACATCCTCTGTGGCATATAGTCTCAGTGAAACCTGAACTGTACTGCGAATGTAGTTTAATTTTTCTGGATTTTTTTTTTAGCACAAAGATTTTGTTAATATGGCTGCTGGTATACAAGTAAACATTAAAATTACAGTTGCCCTGAATTGGTTGGGCCAATCACTCAATCAGCCAGTTATTTTATAGTAACATTCCATACATTATTACAGTTACCTTACAGTCACTACATCTGGAAAAAATGGCCACATAGTTACATCACTCATGGTTCCTATGCACTGAGAAAAGACCATGTAGGAAGCTAAACGTAGTCCCTGTGCACAGTGTCGTAAGAACTACAGTTATCATCAGTCCCTTCTAACTTTTTTTTGGTCAAGTTTAGAACTTAACGAGCACTCAGTATTGAGGTCTAAAACAACAGCTGGGAGCAATGCTGGTCTAAACACGTTTAGTTGGACTAGGTTTGCATGGTGGGGACTCCTACAAGCCAAAGATCAGCATTAACCTAAGTTGCATAAATCATGCTGCCATTTAACTGGAGCAGTGGAACTGCATTATGTGAAGTGATTAATCTCACTTATCTATCTGTCTGAGGAATGAATCTGGGTTTAGAGATTGTCAAGGCAGTGCTGTGTGACTAAACAGATATGACAGTGATATTCATAGAGAAACCTGATTGTCCAGCAGCTCAGTGTAGGCATTGTGGTTCAAGTTTACTGTCAGTTCAACCAAAGGGCCCAGTTCCGTCAAATTAAAACACCCTCAGAACATCGTCTAGCTTGCTCGCATAATTCTTTGAAGGCTTCCAGAGGTCTTTGATGAAAACAACACCCAGTGTCATTCACTTAAATCTTGTGTGTAATCAGCCTGATTGACATTAAAAGTGCAGATTACTGATAAAATACTTGAGAACATCTCCCTTGAAGTAACTGTTGCAAAGGATAACACTCTTTATGACTTATTTAACCATAGGATGGAGTAAATCCTAATGTAGCATCTAGGGTACTCTATGTATATACTGTATGTCTGCATGAATGAAACGTGGGATGATGGTGAATCAAAAGTTAAGACTCGTGTTACTGGATGTTTTTAAGCTTAGGTCTCCTAGCACCTAAGAGCTGCTTCTCCCGGGACTGTAGGCATAGGCTTTCAATCTAGTGTTCAGTCAGCCTTTATTGACATTAGGACCCCTGCAGATATAGGCACTAAAATACACAACAACAGCTTGTCTTTAACAAGGTTGTCTCCGACATCACGCCTTATAAGAATGCCAGAAACCTGCCTAGCCATTATCTTTGATAAACTGTGTTTGTCTGCTCCTTTTGTTATCTATGACCTTATCATGCAGGTGTCTTGTCTAAAACATCTGAACGATTTCACCAGTCTTTTCCATCCAGGTGCTTGTTCAGTCACTTGTTATAGCAAAACTTGCATGAAGCTGATTCAGAACAACTTCACAATATTCCAAGGAGAATCTTGTGGCTTTCTAAATACCCCCATGAATGCTACATGGGCATCAAAGCTGTGATTTGCTGTGGAGCAAAGTCCATGAAAGTCAAAACTTTTGATGTTTTCTGGTATTCAAGTAATTGCAAATGTTTGAATTTTTGTTTTGGTAATTATCCAGTTGGAGTATGAATCCTTCTCCACAAAGACCTAAAACGGATGTGCATGTTTTCACTAGGTGGTCTCAGGTTTTTACTAGGTTCTTAACTACACAACTCGTAATAATATTTTATCCTGTGCTGTAACTTATAGTCTTCTCCAAAATTATTCCCGTCCCTGGTAAAGGGAGTCCGTATTCACATTTTGGTGAATTAGCTTAATCTCAAACTGAAATACTGAGTTAAAACCTAACCTTTATTTTTAACAAACCAACATGTGCCACAATTATTGGCGCCACAGACTTACCACCACACTTAGCAGTGGGCATCAGTTTCTTTTCAGTGTAATTATCATTTGGACAGCAATGTGAATGTTTGTAGCCCAAAATTTTTTATTTCATCTGATCATAAAACATGGTTCCAGTCAAAGTCCAAGGAGCATTTAGCAAACTCCATATGTTTATATTTGTGGTTAGAAGACAGGAAGTTAATTCCTTCCAAGTCTTCCAACTAGTGTTGGCAAGGACTGCCTAAGACTTAGTGTCCCCTTAGTGCTACATTTTCCTGGATGTCTCCAACAGTGATCCTTGAGGATATTTTGCCCCTCTTAGTATCCTCCTCAGTGTCTATGGAGCAAAATAATCTTGGGTGATCATCTAGATATGTTTGTCACAGTTCAACATGATTGGAGCTTTTTAGTTATTGCACTAATTGTAGATATTTCCAACATTAGACACTCTGTCCAGCTTATAAAGTAAACTATATTATTTTGAATGGACAAAAGTCTTAAGTTACATTTAGTTTCCAAGCCTTTCTAGAGGTGTCAATAATTGGATAAAGGTGGGTAAATGCAGCTTAGCCAACATTGAAAATAGTTTTCATAGACCATAACGGCGAGTACTTAGTACTTTTGTATGCGTCCCACAGCATGTGTTTTTGAAGATGCAGAGTATATCTGTACAACACTGACCAGATTCCAATAAAAAAAAACTGATTTAATCAGATTACACAAAACAACAGCTTTGACAGGAATCAATTATGTACATGACAAGGAGGCTTTTGGCAAATCAGTGCTCTTAATGGCTTTGTCCTGTTCCAAATCCCTTTCAAGTAGCTGTTGAGTGAGATAATATCGGCAGTTCTGGCCAGCTGTAGAAAAGGGGGTGTTGTGGTTTACATCAAAGATAATCAAGATAAGGGTGATTAATACCAGCTGTATTACTGAGCACATTTCTCTGTCATTGCTAGATCTCTGGAAAGTGTTTTGCTGGAAGGATTTTTTCTTTGCTACTTCAATAATATAAATAGAGTTCAGCTTGGTCTCCTTTGGACATAATGTACAGCATTTTATAATCATATGTTAAAGGGGTGAATGCATTTTTGGATTTGATTTCCAGAAAACAGGCACGCGTCTCATATTGTCCAGATTTTCTTTTGGAATAATAAGGGCAAATTACGGTCAAGGATGCAACAGTGGCAGAGGTGGGATTTATAGCCTGAACCTTCTGATCCAAAGTCCAGTTCTTTAACTGCTAAGCCACCACAGTCCCACTTTCCATCCCTACTTAGTTCAATGTAATTGCTGATTCATTATTTCCCTCACAGTAGTAGCAGCAGCACAGGGCACACAGTGGAATCAACCCTAAGCAGGGTGCCAGTCCATCAAAGGGCACATGCTGACACAGGGACCTCCTGTGTTGACCTCCTGAAATGTGGGAGGAAAAGAGACTAAGCGGAAACCATGCAAACTCAGGCATGCCACATAGGCGACAGCAAGGCTGGGATTCAAACCCTGACCTCTGGAGCTGTCAGTCAGCAACGCTAACCACTGCACCACCATTCATTAATTCATTGTCCTATTCGCTTCCACCAGTCATGGCAAAGGGAGAGCCGGCACAGGGTTCAAGAAAGTAACACCACCAAGACATAGTGCCAATTCATCGCGAGGCAAACACACCCACACACACACTAAGGGGCAAGTTGGAAACCCCAATCAAGTTAACACACATGCCTTTGGAATGTGGGAGGAAACTGGAGTACCCGGAGAAAACCTGACACCCAGTAACAGGGACGACATGTGGACTCCACACAGGTAGAGCCCAGGGTCTGATTGAACCATCAGATCTGTAAGGCGGCAGTGCTAACCACTGCGCCACTGTGCCTCCCTCTGGACCACCATGCCACCATTAAGGGCTTAAGGGCTTCACCATTAAGAAAATGGTGTACTCAGGGCTGAGAAAAGTGAAATATGACAACTTGTGAAAAGTAAATTCTATTGTGTTGTAGTCATATAGTATGGACTTTTGACTTTTACTTTTGTTTCCCCTGTTATTTGATTCTTCAGGACCTTCACAGAGCAGGTATTAGTTGGGCGGTAGATCATTCTCAGCACTACAGTGACACATGTGTGTTAGTGTTTTATGCTGGTTAGAGCAGATCAGACAGAGCACTGTTACCAGAGTTTTTAAACAGTTAATGCCACTGCTGGACTGAGAAGAGTCAATCAAACAACAAAAAGTCTAGCTGTAAGTATCCTGTAGACAGCCTGTAGTCTTTTCTTGTACAACTACCAAGTGTAACTCTAAGGTAAGTGAAGTTGAGAGAATGGGCAAAAAAATGTAGAAACAGGGATGAGGCTTTAACATTATGGCTACTCTGGGCATTAAAATGATCAGTAATTTTTACAGCATTCCTTAATGGTACAGAAGATAATAGAACTGAAGTTCCCACTAATGTTGTTTAGTTCTATAACTGTGTCTGTTAAACCATTCTATTCAACGTAGTTTTATCTGATTAACATGTAGTGTATATTGTATTATTTTTAATACTTAATGTACTGTATTTAGCATCAGGTGGTTGGACTTTTGGTTATTAGGCACAAATGGATCATCTCTCTGTCTAAAGCTGGAATGGGCTAAAATACATTTTTTGTGAAGTAAATGGAATTGAATGAGGCACCATGTATTATTCCTTAGATACCTTGTATTATGTTTATCCATAACCGTTATTTTTAACATGACTTCTTCTTAAACCTATTATACAATTATCATTAATATTTTTGCTTGATGATGCGCTTATCATTTTGTTTAAAAACAACTACTGTGAAAAAACCTTAGCCCATTAGGGTAGCTATACCACTGTGTCAAAATACACAGTACAGCACCACCCTGCTGAGTATGGGGTGTACATCATGCTAACATCGTCCACCATCAAAAGCACCTGCAGTGGGCACAGGAGTGCCAGATGTGGACCTCAAAGCACTGGAAGTACGTTGCCTGGTCCAATGAGTCCGCTTCTCATTTCCATCATGTGGGCGGTCAGCTAATTGTGCACCGTTAACCTGCGGAAGTGATTTTACAAGAGTGTGCCATGGAAAGAAGACTGGTGGACTGGGTCTGTGCATTCATGTGTGCATTTAATGTGTAACACCTATCTAAACAGCATGTATACTTAATGTTTTGGCTGGCCAGGGATGTATTTATTGACAGTGTTGTGAATTCTTAATAAAAAAAAAGTAAAACTATAGAATAGAAAGCTATAGAACG
>JAUZST010009551.1:0-12917 GCA_034779995.1 Parotocinclus haroldoi | reverse complement strand
TGACCAAAAGTATGTGGACATACCATGCGGTTCGTTTTTGACAAAATCATGGCCATTAGTGGTCGAGGACTGTACTGTAGCCTAGTGACTAAAGGCAGGTTGACACCGCGGCAATAACCAAAGCCGGAGCTGCAATTCAGCGTGGATATTCTGTACAAACATTCTTCAAAACTATATTTTAGAAAAGCAGCAGTAAATTCCAGTCTCCACTTTTACGGTAGCAGCAAGAAATGAAGATTGGTTGTCAAGTCGAAGCTGGCAATCTGAGATCTGAAAGCCGGCGCCTGAAAAACCTGGGCTTCTCTTTGTCTTCTCCTTTTTTTCTTAAATCAATTGCTGTCACAAATGCTCATTCAAGTACCATTTTTAAGAATTACATCATTGTCTTCAACTCCAAGCCAGATGCCTTATCACAGGGTCACGATAAGCCTCCCTCCAGGCGCTGTTCTCAAGGCTAAATCTCGGACTGCTCCATTGTGTTCATGGTTATGTTATGACTTCACTAAATGTTGTTATTACACTGTAAGACACAGTGTTGGGTTAACTGGTGAGAGTGTGCATTAAATGTGTCCTAGCTCAAACACAGGGCCACCCATAGGTATTTTTATTATTTAGCAATATTTTATTATTGTGGCCGTTTCTGTGATTAATGCGTTTCATACATTGCTCGCATAAATTAATGAAATATCCCAGGAAATATATACCGTGAAATTCAACAGTTCCAGAACCATGAAGTGTCCCAATTACCATCAAAAATTCATAGTAAAAATGAGAACTTTACGGTCAAACTGTGAAAGTCCAGGGGCGGCACGGGGGCTCGGTGGGCGGCACCGCTGCCTCACAGCAAGAAGGTCCCCGGTTCAATCCCAGGGTGGGGTGGCCTGGGTCCTCCCCGTTTCTGCGTGGGTTTACTCCGGGTACTCCGATTTCCTCCAACAGCCCAAAGACATTGGTGTCTCTAAAGTTGCCCTTGGTGTGCGACTGTGCGTCCCATCTGGGGTTGCTCCTGCCCTTGTACCCAGAGTTGCCGGGTGGGCCCGCAACCCCGTTTGGATTAAGCGGAAGATACTGAATAGCTGAATGTGCAGGGCATCACACACTGACATCCAGGGCTAGTTTAGAGTAGTCGGTCGAAACCTAACCAGTCCACCATGTGGCCTATAATTGGAAGATCATTGGTAAGTTACGCTGGGGAAGCCATACAAATGTAAAGAGAACGTACAAAACCAGGCAACATAAAGGATAATATTCACAGTGATACTAAAACTGCATTCACCTTTATTAATACCGTTTGATTCTGTAGAAAAGTCTGATCAGTATAATAGTAGAATTTCTTTAACCATCTGTAGGCTGCTGAGGAAAAACTACATAACACAGAACTTTCATTTTGGCATTTTCAAATCCAACCCCATTTTCAATGCGTTACCGTGGAAACCATGATCGATGAACTACGGTAAGAAAATGTAAAGGTACTGCATATCACGTGGCACACAGCAGTTCTCGTACCCACGGTTCGCCTGGTGGGAGGGGAGGTCAGATGTTGGAGGGGGTCTCCGCCCGAGCCCAGTGAATACACGACCAGGCAGAGGAAAACGCATGAGATGTGTCACTTTAAAATGAACATTTATCCTGAATCTGATTATCCACCCAAGATATAATTCCGATCCCTACATTTATGCTCCACATTTTCAACCTACAACTACTAAACTTTCTAAAACTCTCCATCGTATTCTCACTCACATCTGCCCCATGGACTTTTTTTTCCCCCAGAATGCTTACACTCTGAGCATTTCAGAATAAACCACCGTGCCAGGGGGTGTTGCTTTAGTGAAGTAAAGCCTCGTTACTCTTATAACCCTACTTTAGCCACAATTTTCCACCCACATTTCATCCCGGACTTTCGTTCATCTTTTCTAGTCTTGCTTTTGAAGTTAAAAAAAAAAGCACATGGTATACCCTGTCTTTTTTCTTCCAGCATCCCATGGAAATAGGTTGATGTGATAAACGCTTATAGTTCATAAGGATTATTTTCTACAATACAGCAGTCAACCCAAGGCGCATAAAGCAATCGCGCCGATTCCTACAGACGCATGATCAAACCTGATCTAGATTTTGCAGTTGTTCTCGAGGATCTAAGTGAAATTCTTTATACTATATTCTTAATATTTGTTGCATACTGTATTAGCATTGCGCCACGCCTCCTTCATTGTGATTTGGTCATGAAATATCAATAAATTCAAATATATCGGACCCGCATAAACGTGGACAGAAACACGCCGATGCTGCTGCGAAGCATAAGCAAGTTTGTGAATATCAGCATGTAATACCTCGGCACTAAACCTAAAAAAAATAGAGATAAAAATAAAAATAGATTGGCCCTCCATCCATTGTATGTCCCACTCGAAAGCACAAACCTCACCGCCCAACTCGTATTGTGCTTTTTTTGTTTTTTAAAGTTGCACTCAATTAATGGAAAGTCCTTGGATATAAATAAGCTATGAATACACCTTAGCGACTGACTGAAGGATTCAATTCACGTTCCCTTTTTTTGCAGAAGCCCTTGTTTTGTGCAGAGCTCGAGATCTGGCTGTTGTTTCAGCCGACATTACAGCAGTTTCGATTAAAGGAAGAACCTGTTGTGTTCTGAATGAACCCTATAGTATATAATATATAGCACGCCCTGTAAACATCTGACTACAGCAGCTGGTGGTAACTGATTATGGATTATGGAGAAGATAGACGTGGCTTAGAAGTGTATCCAAGATGTTCTGCAAGTGTCAGGATCCCAGTCGGAACATCTGAACTGAACAGCCTGGCTTAGCTCAACCAATAGTTAATACTGAGGAACTGCTGCTCTGGCCGTGACCCTGACTAGGGTTAGACAATGAATGAATGAATGAATGAATGAATGAATGAATGAACTGCTGCTCAGGATGCACGTCTTCCATGTACTGTGACTGCTATCTAACACCAAAGTCTGAACTCGCTGTTCTCTCCCGAACGAGATTCAACATGTCCTTGACGAGGGTGGTAAGGCAAAACGCCGGCTTCCAGCCCCAGTCCCTCTGTGCGTTTGCATCATCGAAGCGCATCGGCCAGCTGTCAGCTACACACACACACACACACACAACATCAGACTGTTATAAGCATTTGGATGAGCGTAAGATCAGCGTATGAAGTCGCTGGGGCATTAATGTGGTTCTCTAAAGTATGTGTTGATTTGATATACTTAAATAACAATGCATCAAATAGCAATGTTTAATATAAATTCAGGCGAAGTCCTGAAGCAAAGGACGTGTACACGTGTGTCGAATATATTGTTATGCACAAAAGGAGGGCAGTGTAGAACGTTTGGGGAAACTCTGGTGCATGTTTCATTCTTTGTCTTGGTCCTCCCAAAGTTTCTTCCCTAACGTTTGGGGAGTTTTTCCTTTCCACTGTTGCCTCAGGCTTGCTCGACTAGGGCTTCGAGCCACTATATTAAAGCAAAGTAAAGCTGCTAAGAAGCAATGCTGTGTTGTATAATGCCTTACAAAAAGAAATTTGCATTACAGGTAGTTCCCGAATAACGGTTGGGTTAGGTGCTGATAAGCCCATCGTAATTTGTACTGCAAACACAAAAGATACTGTATATACCATATGTTATATAGATATACTGTATATATAACTATGAGATATCTGTATATTTATCATAATGAATAGATAAAGAGTTGAATATGTCATGCCAATCTATTGAATAGTCTACTGAAAGTGAAAAAGAAAAACAACATTGTTAGTCCGTTGGTGCTGCTAAATGGTTGTTAAGCAGCTGATGAAGTTTGATTAAGTTTGATGAAGATGATTAAGTTTCTGATGATCTGATATCTGACTCCTATGTAAAGTCAAAATATCGTAAGCTAGACCATCGCAGTCTGAGAAGAGCCTGTACAATTTGGGCTGCCTGAGCGACGCTTTGGCCAGGCTCAGGTCTTTCAAGCATCTAGCATTCAAGATTGTACCAAGCATCCGTTCTTCTATCCATCCAACAACTCCTCCACCCCAGCCAGCACCTCCACCCTCTAGCTGTTCATCTGCACACCCATCCCTCCATCCCTCCAGCTCTAGATATTTATAAGCCAACCAAACCATCGTGCCATGCATCATCCATCCGTCTCTCCAATTAACCTTCAAAGATCCATCCTTCAATCCATTAGCCATAACCAACCAACAGTCGACAAACCGGCCATCCATCTCTCCATTTCAGAGCTTTCACATGCATTCTTTTTTTTTTTTTTTTGCCGCTTGTTCGTACCTATGTTCTGCCGAACAGGGTCAGGTTTGTAGGTCACCCTTAGGTGAGGCACATGCTTGCGTATCTCCTCAACCACTTCCTCCGGCGTGAAGCTGATCGCCGCAATGTTGTAGGTGCGCAGCGACAGCTGGCACTCGGGAGCCTGCATGAACTCCACAGTGGCCCGGTGGCAGTCTGAGACGTGCATCATGGGTAGACGGGTCTGAGGGCGCAGATAGCACTCGTGGTGGCCGCTCCTGAGAGCGTCGTAGAAGATCTGAACCGCGTAGTCTGCCAAGAGGGACAAGGTGCACAGTGTGGACGCTGAGGACGTTTTTTTTTTTGATCCACCCCAAAAAATGCGAACGTGCGCTTACCAGTTGTTCCTCCACCGGGGTTCGTGGTGGCAGAGATAATTCCAGGGTAACGCAGGCAGCGGAAGTCCAAGCCGTATTTATGGTGGAGATACTGATAGCAACAGTTTAATCTCAGCACAGCATCGGCACAAATCGAGTGCTTCTAATTATTACTAACATATTATTATTACTACATCACGCGTGTTAAATGAAACTAGAACTTTGGGCGTCAAAGAAGTTGCGTAATTGTTAATATAATACAGACCTCGCCCATGAGCTCGGAATGGACTTTGGAGACTCCATAGATGGTACGAGGCCTCTGAATGCAGAGATCAGGGGCAGGGTCTCTGGGGGAGGTGGGTCCAAACGCTCCAATGGTACTGGGGACAAACAGGCGCAAACAGTTCTCCAGGGCCAGGTCTAAGACGTTATGCAAACCTAAAAAGTTAAATATTGAAAGTCATTTAAGGACCAATTTTTAAACTACAGCATACAAAGTTGCTCCGGCCGAACCCTAATATCCAGTGTCAATACATCTCTGGGATTATAAAGCGGGTTTATTATTAGCAGGGATCAACCCCGGCTCTCCTCCATAAATAAAAGCAGATATACGAGAGAAATTCGTTGGCTCAGCACACCTGTGATGTTGATGGTTCTCGCAAGTGCGAAGTTGGCCTCTCCTACGGCACTAAGCAGGGCGCTGTAGTGCACCAGCCACGTGATGCGATTGTTCACGACCAGTTCCCGCAGGTTCTTATAGTCCAGAACATCAGCGTACACAAAGGGACCTGGGCGGATCGAAGAAGAGAGGAGTAGCGACGAAAGAAGTGGAATCCCCACAGGCAAACCCACATCGTCATTAAATATTGGACGTTAGAGCAAATGTCATCCAACCCAGTCGAGCTTGGACTGACAAGGAGATCAGATGCAGCATAACGATGAATCATTTCTGCTATTTTCTGTTCCCTGCCCATATCAATATCAGCAGGTGAGGAACATTATTAACGCTTTGCATCTGCTGGTAGCTTTTTTAGAGTTCTATCGAACTCTAGAAAAGATGTTTTTGTATAACAATATGCTTTTTTTTTCGGAGCAGGTTTGCGCAACATGCCCCATGAAGAACCTACCCATGTGATACACTTCCGGCGGTGGTCTCTTGATGTCAGACAGAATGACGTTGTCTCTCCCGTACTGCTCCCTGAACTCACGGAGATCAGAAAACGAAATTAAAAAAAAAAAAAAAAAAAAAAGCACACCAAGAACTCGTAGTGCTCCAGACAGTCATACTAAAAAATCTATGCAACTGATCTTACATTAGGGCAGCACATTCAGTACATTTTCCTGTCCTTATCTGCATTACTTTATTTAATTAATCAAAAAAAAAATTGACCTTATTTGAAGTCATTTAGGGCTCAGATTAAGCACAAAAAAGTAACTCTCTCATTTATTCTGATTTTTGGGTCCATATTCATGAGATGTAATCTGACGTTTTCGTTTCGTTCATGAATTCGGTTACTTTTAGTCCTAGATATTCGTTCTCATTTAAGAAATCAACGAGCCAGATGTACTTACCCCATTGGCACAATGCTTAATATAAGCATTTCTATAAGCATAAGCACCTTGGCATGTGTAAAGAGATACACGAGTTATATATAAACGTTGTATAAACTACGCTTTGCTACTTCCCTCATTATTAAAATGTCGTTCCCTTTTCTGCATCTTTGGGTCCTCACTCCGAAACCATAACAGAAGGACGTGGCCATAAATGGACCCAGCAGGTTCCCACGACGATCCGGAGGCGGTTCGCCTCCAGGGAGCAGCCATTGGGCGACATGAGGCAGCTATTAAAGCCCTCACTGAACGCCTCGCCCAAGCCACAGCGGCTGGCGCTCATCCTAGGGTTCCCGTGCCCTCCCCTAAGTCTTAGGGTCGACCAAACTAATAAAAAAAATCACCCTAGGAACGTCACGTAAAACTAGAGGTGCAAACACACAAAAATCACACCGTGTCTCTCTGTGTAATTGGACGTTTGTTCTGAATGCCCACCTCAGCATCTGTGCCAGTCCAACACCAAGCTGGCCAAGACCACCTACGGAGAAACCAAAATGAATTTCTTAAACCAGGGTACCAATGTAATCTGCTGTTCATGCTTATTAGCCGTCTTAGGGATTCCTAAAGACTTTATTGTCACCTGCATCACGTGTGATATGAAAATGAAGTGGAACGAAACGGATTACTCAAGTTTAACGTCCTAAAATGCAGGATGGGACGTGCTGTTGAGGTTGGGAAGTTTGGAAATGGAAACGTCGGTGGAGGAAACCTGATTTCTCCATTGGCTGTTAGGCAAACCAGCGCATTAAATGTAGTTTTCTAGCAAAACACCCCTTGCTCATGCCTGTCGGGGCACCCGTGCTGTCATTGTGCGCTGTTGTGTAATCACAATGAGGCTGAGCCTGCCATCACACAGGGCACAGTGCTGTTTGTCACCACCTATTGTCACCAAGATAAAAAAGGGGCATCTGTTAGGACAGCGGGCCCCTGGAAATGGCTACCCCTGCCCTAAAGTTGTACTGTTTATCTATGACAGAGCTACTGCAGGATGCTTGGACGTTTTTAGAGAGAACAAAAAAGAAAAAGTTAGGGAACTGGTAACGGCTGCCCACCCGGAAACTCTGGGCGCAAGAGCAGAGCAGGAACAACCCCAGACGGGGCGCCAAGCCATCGCAGGGCACACAGTCACACACTAAGGGTCACTTTAGCGACATCAATTAGCCCAACACGCATGTATTTGGACTGTGGGAGGAAACCGGAGTACCCGGAGTAAACCCACGCAGACGCGGGGAGGACGTGCAGACTCCACGCAGCAAGGACCCAGGCCGCCCCGCCCTGGGATCGAACCCGGGACCTTCATGCTGTGAGGCGGTGGTGTTACCCACCGAGTCGCCCACATTTGACCCTGTTTACATTTTAATTTGTCACTCTGAAATACCTGTTATAAGGACCCGGGGACAGTCTGACGGAGGGTCTGGGGAGTCAGGGGTCTTCCAGTGGCTGATCTGTCTTGGTGACCAGCTCATGTGTCGATAAGGAAGATGGAAGCGAGTCGAGCCGCCACAGCGCAAGAAAGCCAGAGCTCTTCTGCAGGTCTTCATACTGATCTAAACGAAAGCTGTGGAAACCTTGGCTTAGAACCTGCTTTGTGCTTCATGACACGCTGATCTAAAGCTACCTGGCACTCATACAGGAACTACGTAGGTACATTAAATTACGGATCCCAGCTCAGCCACAGAATCGCCACTCAGCGATGGACAAACGAACCACCTGACACTGAATCTGTACTGATGACTAAGCACTTCAAAGACAAACACGGTCTCAATTACAGCAAACAAGGGGCATAACATGTCACTACAAGCATAAGAATATTTAATACCACATGCACTTTGGCGCAGGGCATTAAAAACTATAGAAGTGCTTAGTTTTGTCCGCATTTTGACTTATTTGGACACAAAATTCCTCTCAATCTGACAATGAAACTGACGCACACATATCGAAACCAGTCTTCTTTCCATAAATTTAGAGACGCATTTAGAGTGCTTTCCTACAAATCTGACTGTCGGTCGTTTCAATCGCATATGGAGTCCATTTAGAAGTATAGAAGTATGAGACAAATATGTCCCCAGATGCTCTAACCAACATTCAAAAGTCTGCATTCAACACTGCATGTGAGACAACTGAACACTTTATAGTATTATCCAAAAATAAAATAAAAAAAAAGTCAAATACTGTCAACAATATAAGCTACTGCTATAAAATACTACAAAAAAAGTTATTACTACTGTTATTTAACCCAGAACATTAAACATATTAAACATATAACGAATTGAGTCTTAAACCCACCAGGCTCACACGAAGACTAAAATTTAACACTGTGCGAGCAAATTGTGATCCAATACAGCATAATACTTCCTCCAACGCTACAATACTGTACTTTTACGAAAGTTGTTAAACACCGCAGGGCATTCAAATACTGAGTGGCTAAGCATTTTAAGGCTGTGAGACTAACACAACTCTATAAAAGGTCATTCTATGAGAGAAGGTCAAACACTTTCGGGTTAATTAAACACTATGAGTAGGACACTGCTTGAAATGACACTAATGTCGAGTCAGTGACTTGGTTACAAACTCTAACAAGACTGAATATTGGAAACACACCAAGCTGTAAGAGGTCATTCGCGGTTTTAGGGATGTATTTTATATTGCAAATGTTCGTTCAACACTGTAGGTGTTAATAAACTCTATAATACGGCTCCAATACGGTTGCTAAGCAGCAGCAGAGTGACAGCACATCGGTGGTAAGAAGGTAAATGTTTCTCACCGGATTAAATCAGTCAATCTCGGTATTAGATGAAGGTCAGGACGGAGCAGAAGGATCCGCAGTGCGTGCAAGAGCTAATAAAAGTAAACAGAGAGGTTACAGGAGGATTTTCGGGGTTTAACCGTTAGAATTAACAGCTTAAACTCCGGTTGGTCACCGGTCGGACGATACACGGTACCTGTCGGGCGTACAGGACTGTGGGAAGTGTAGTTTTTAGACGCACGGTTCCCGTTGGAAACCTCTGTAGCTGGACTACAACTTCCTCGTCGAAAGTGGTAAGCGCGGAGTTTACTTCTAAGGACATCTTATTGTATTCCTTAATGCTAGTCACGGTCATTTGGCTCGTGCGTTAGTGTTGGTTTTGTAATATGAAGCGTGCTCGTGCAATTCTGATGCATTCATTGAGATAGTTCTTGTATAAATAGCTAAAAAATAAGGACACCAAACATCGTTCATCGCCGCCACTCATATGGTTCAGCTTCCGACTAGATTTTGGAACAGGACTGCGGGGATCCACCCTCCTTTCAGCCATCCAGGAGCAATAGTGAGCTCAGACAGACAATAGTTAGCTCAGGGTTCCCATCAAGTTTGAGTTAGTTCCAGTTCAGCTGACACATTATATTGACACACTGGAGCCAAATCAGATTCAAAATAAGATTTTTTTTCCCTTAAACACACATAACAATGCCTTTTAGAGGCTTACCATGTACGCAGAACAGTTACACAAACACACAAACAGTTCAAGTAAGGATAAAACGAAACTTTATATAATAATTTACAAGTTCCACGACCTTAACTCTCCTGTGTCTCCATTGTCAGTCTGTACTGTGTGTGTGTGTGTGTGTGTGTGTGTGTGTGTGTGTGTGTGTCTAAATCTAAATTTGCAGAAACAGAATCTTTTTTTTATTTTCTTTTACTATACGAACAGTCGAGGTCACAGGATGGTTAGCTCATCCATGTCATTCTCGACGGCGGTGAGAGCATCCCGGTGCGAGAGAGGTGTGTGTGTGGCTTCATCGTCCTCGCTCTTCTCTTTTCTGTACTCGTTCACGATGGTCCATACCTCGTCACGGGCCTCATCCATAATCTGAGCATGCTCTGTCCATCTCAGGAACAGGCCTACACACATACACACAAATGTGACGACGTTTCACCATAATGCACCACACAGTTTAATAGAATGGTTTCTTTAATTAAAAAAAAGCCTGCAATTCGGTCTTGGTCCACTGGAGGGCCTCTGCGACCTGCCAGGCATCCATCACTATCAGTTAATGAAAATTGCAGTAGCACTTCACTACTCCACCACCGCTATCCAGACGGTGCCCTGACCGTGTCATGGACTGGAGATGCACCAGACCACCGTGATTATGGAGAGAAAGCGGGGTTGAAATGTGAAAAAAAAAACAGCTGCTGAACAGCAATTTCTTATTCAACCACTAGAGGGCTGACAAGTCCCAATTACAAGAAGTAATATGACTGTTTTTAACCACGAAATAAACAGCAATAACTAAAAACAAGTGTTTGTTTTTGTTAAGCTCACCAGTCCACAGCTGGAGGGACTGAGGCTGCACTGAAGGCCAGATGGTGAGCGCCGTGGGTCGGTACAGCGGGTTGAGGTAAAGCGTTCTCTCGGTGCAGTGCAACAGGGACTGGAACAAACAGTGTGTTTTCTCCTTCACCCCTAAATTACATCTAACGATAAAGAGGAACCCAAAAAAGATCAAGCTATTCAAGCTGTTGCTCAGTTTCATCAGTATTGTTCAGAGGTCAGATGATCATTTAGAAAGAAAAACAAAAAAAAACAACAACAACAGAAAACTGATCACATTATACCAGGTCGGACTGGCTATATTTTAGTGGGTCTGTCATTAAAGCTCTTTAGGTCTCGATAAGTGTGTGATAAATGAAAAATGGGTCGCCGAGATGCGTCGTCAAGTTGGACTATCCGTTCTTGTTCATTACGCCAGCTATGGCAATTCAATTTTCTTTTTTTTTTGCAACTTAAAAAAAAAATCGAATCAAGCATTTTGATTGATTATTGTTTCCCTTTGTTATCTAAGATATCCTGACGCTACAATGGAACATTTTGTTTACGATTTTTAAACCCGTCTCTAGCACGTTCAGGCAAATTTTTAAACCTAAGGCCAGACTTTTTTTGATCGCTTGTTCCATACTGAAAAAAATAAAATAAAATCTTCATTTTTCAGCACGTTTCAACATTTCTCGAGGACTATGTGGAATCAATACAAGGAAAGAGGAAGACATAAAAAGATGATATATTTATATATATATATAATATTTCAAAAAAATATTCATATAAATATTTAAAAATAAAGTTTATTTAACCTACAATTAAATTAAAGAGAACCTGGAAAAAAAAATACATGAACAGAAGGAAACGGTTAAAAAAAATGAAAAGAAAAAAAGAAAAGAAAAGAGAAAGCTAAAAAAATTATATATATTTTTTTTTTATTTCAACCATTGGTGCTGCGGCGGATCCGAGAAATACCAAAAAAAAACAAAAAAAAAACATAAATAATTTTTTTTTTTTGTAATCTTCAAATATGATCGTCGGCGGATCCGCGAAACATGCAGTCAAAAAATTCTGGCCTAAACAAGAAAATGTATGGACATTTGTAACACTTTGTAAATGTGTGTCTTTATTTGCATCATTTACGCGTAAATAAAAAAAGGAGCGTCTTTCGTCAATTACGATTGAATCGAACGTCAAATCGAGTGCAGAGCGCATCGTTACGCCCTTAGGCTTCAAAGCCCAAATCCAAGTTCAGATTCTAAGATGCTCGGTTACAGGGCGGAGCAAATTAATGATCTAACTGACAGAGCGCCTAAGAGTTTGAACTACTCCTGAGAGGCTGAGAAGGCTTTTTCGTTTAAATCTCAGTTTTGGCCAGTCTGCCAGCTTGAACCTTGAACCCTGAGGTGCCTCCCTACCTTGTTTTATCTCCTGTAACCATAGCATTTAGCTTGGATACATCTGTGCCGGTCTTTACTCACCGCTCCTGCTCATTATTGCACAGGAAGGTGCCGTAGTTGGAGGCGTAAGCGTCCTGGGCCAGCTGGAGCAAGAGCGCCTCGCTGAACTCCAAAGCCAACGGGAACTGGCGCCAGAGCTGCCAAACGCAATCCAAAAGCAGCAGGAAGGACGGGCACTCGTGTCTGAGACGGGCGTGAGAGAAGGCCGAATGGGCACACCGCTGCTGGAATGGGTGACCTGCCTAGGACGCAGAACAGTGGGTCAGTGCCGGGCATAGTTAGTCTTGGAGGGATTGTCCTCGTCTAGAGAACGGCTCCTCACAGCAAGAAGGTTCAATCCCAGGGTGGAGCTTTCTGTGTGGCGTCTGCGTGGGTTTACTCCGGGTACTCCGGTTTCCTCCCACAGTCCAAAGACGTGCTTGCTAGGTTAATTGGTGTCTCTAAAAAGTGGCCGTTAGTGTGTGACTGTGTGTGTGAGGCCTACAACCGATTGGCTGTTCCTGCCCTTGGGCTCAGAGTTGCCGGGTGGGCACCGGCTGGCCCGGAAGAAATGGAAGAAAATGGATGAATGAATGACTGACAGCAAATTGTGGAGCGTCCGGATAGTTTACCTGGACCCACTCCCTCTCCAGCAGTCGGAGGAATCCTTGTAACGTTCTGCTTTCAGGGTCTAAGATCAGCTGAGCCAGTGTGGTGACCAGCAGCGTGGTGTCTGTTCCCTCAGAGCCATGGACCAACACGGAATGACTGTCCCTGAGGAAGAGAACGTTCAAAAAGAGATGTTCTCCAAGTCCAGTACCACGAGTGAGTTGGGGTGAATATACATACAGTCGTATCCGGGTAACGGGACCACATCGGGACGGGATGGTTTTGGTCCTAATAAGCGGCTGGTACGATTAATCGAACATGCCCTATGTTACAG
>JAUZST010009550.1:0-12917 GCA_034779995.1 Parotocinclus haroldoi | reverse complement strand
ATTGAATATATTGAATTCTAGAACTACAAAGTGCTTCTATATAGTAAGTCTAACTAAAAAAAATGATTGATAAGTGTATATGTTTTCTTATCAATTATCGACTGGAGTGTATCATGCAGATAGAGGTGAATGTCTAACCAGATGTTATGTAAATATCTGTAATGATGTTGTTATTCAGGACACTTTACAGTTTGGACACTTCTGTTTCTGTGAAAGAGGGCAGACATTGACCAGCTTGAACCCTGAAGAACCTGAGCAACCGTCTTGCAGAGGCAGGATACAAACCAGAGAGACTCAGAAACTGAACCCCTACTAACTGAGTGCCTTTCATTCGTATCGACCTCTGGTCCCTCAATGTGTGAAGCATTCAAATGCCCCATAGGTTCACACTCCTGAGCAGTACGTGTACGTTGTGCTACGTAATGGCTTCAAGCAGTTTAAAGGTGGAAAAATGTTTCCAATCTGGATTCTGACCCGCAGCCAGACTCTGACAAACCCTACCTCTGCCAAACTGTTGGGTTAATGAGCAAGGCCTTTGATTCTAAGACTTCATCAGTCACACTGAATAAGAGTGTCTGCCTAAAATTGCTAAAATACAATTCAAAACATTGGCCACCTTTCTAGGTTATACACTAGATACTTAATTTCTGTAAGGTCGGAATTGGTCCAATAAAATTGCAAATGGCATTTATTTTCACTAAGAATATCAACCAAAAACATAATTTAACTAACGGCGCCTATAATTTAACAACATCTGCAGGAATTTAATAGTCTCATTGATAAATGAAACTTTTCAGTAACATCACAAATATAATTAGTTGCCCAACTAATAGTGTAGCATAACGTTCCTGTGATAAACCTATCCAGGTACCTTCCATTTAACGGTGGTCTGACTTTACTGCCCCAGTATTTTGATCATGGGAATCCGATAATAAACATAATTACTCATGCATCAGAAATTGTATTGTGAATCCCCGTTGTAAATCAGAGCGTACCAATAATTTTATATATTTATAACTATGGAACAGAGAGGTAGAGAAGAGAAATTAAACCTATGTATTTTCTTTATTAGCTAGCTGCAGAGTTAGTAGTTGGAGAAAACTTTGAGCTTGACTCAAAATGCAACAAATTTCCTTCTATGACTTAGTACTGGTTGTAACTCTGTTTACCTGCTATTATGACAAATTAGCACTGATTAATACCCAGTGTGCTGTGGGATTCTGGCCAGGCACTAGACACTCATTACTGTGTCTGTGTTAAAAACGGCCAGCAATTAGCCATTGTCCGCGAGGCCATTATAAACACCTGTGCTGCAGGAACCTCACACAGGCTCTGGACAAACACAAATGGAGATGTTTTAAGATCAGATACGATGTCAAGACAATGTTAAGCGTAGGACAACGGACAAGCAATTCGGCAACAGGAGTGAAGTTTACATATTTAGTTGTGAAAGCTTGATGATCTTTGAAGTTCTAAAATGAAATAGACAGGCAGACAGATACTTTATTAATCCCGGAGGAAATTGAAGTATCAGTAGCACCTTACATAAAGTCAAGAGTCAAACAATATATCAAACACACAACACTAAGTCATTAAATTACAACAGGATCTGAAGGTACGTACATAGGTGTTATTATGGTTACATTGTATTGTAATACTGTATTGCATTGTATTACAGACAGTAGTCCTTCTGTTACTCTGTATACTTTATTAGTCCCATTTAATTTTGTCCGCTAATTACATCTTTAAGATGGAGCAACAGGTTAGACGCATCTAATTGAGTAAACATGGAATATACAAAATCCAGCAGCACTGCTGTGCCTGATCCACTCATTCCAGCACAACACACACTAAAACACCACCACAACATCAGTGTCACTGTAGTGCTGAGAATGACCCACCACCCAAACATTACCTGGGTCTGTGGTAACCTAGCGGTAAAGGCACTGGACTCTGGACCTGATTGTCCTGGGTTCAAATCCCACCTCTGCCAAGCTGCCAAAGTTGGATCCTAAAGCAAGGATCCCTTAACCTAGAACTGCTTGAATTGTAAGACTGTATTAGTTTTAAGTCGCTCTGGATAAGATGTAAAAGTTAACTTGAGCTGTAGACGTCCTGACCATTACAGAGGAGTAAAGGAGACTAATAGTGTGAAGAGAAAAAAATAGACCTAAAATGCTTCTATATGGTATGTGGAACTGGTAAAATGGACAATGGATATAGAAACAAGGAGGCAAACAAGTGAGCGTAGATATACAGCGCATACACAAGCGTGTTTCTATAGTAAGTATATGCAGAGAACTTGATTAAATTCAGCTTAAATAAAAAACTGTTCCCTCTTGTTAGAGTTATTTTTGTTTTGTGTTCTTTGAGTCTTCAGTAGGGCATGCAATTGGGAAGACAGGCAGGTGGTACCAGACATAGCTAATGAGTGAAAGAATGGAGATCCTGCTTCCTCACAGCGGATGTTTTATGACCCAGCATCTGCTGTGTATTGTTAGTCTTTAGCAAACCTCCAATCATCCACTCCTCAGTGCTCACAGGCTAAGCAGGGAGGTGGAGGAGGAATGACATCAAATCTCCATCAAAATGCTGTTTATCATAACAATGCAGTGCCAGCACACACCATGAATAAACGGGGAACTATGATGCGCTGACATCACAGAGTGTCTGTCTGCACTGCATTCAGAGAATAAAGGTGGACCGGGGTCATGGTTGCAAGGTCAATCGTTGATGGTGCAATGCTGTTAAAAGATAAGCATTAAGGTATAGTATCTGCCATCATCAGGATTACACTTTCAGGTTTTGCTAGACTGGGCAAATTGTGATACCCCCTTCTCTTATTACTGCACCTCTCTGGAAGGACAGAGGCTCGTATTGCATTTACAATGCTACATATGCACTTGCTATGGGTCAACGCATGAAATGCAGCTTTTGTTTTCTCAAAAAGAATACGGCAATCATGGTACTCTAGCAGTTTGCTGCAGGTGTAAATGCACAAAGGCAATGCAACACATTTAATTTCCTAATTAAATGTCAACTTTAAATGTTTACATGCATGCCTATAGTTTGATTACTAAGGTTACTAACTGATATAAACTGTACACATTAAAATCCAAGAAAGGTTGTTACTGGATTTCAAATCATTAGACCATCCATTGTGTATACTCATCTATTTATCCATTTTTTTATAGCAATTTTCTTTATCAAGGAATGTCAGAGATCAATGCACAATCATGCATTATTGTGTGCCCTGCTCACAAAAAATAATATTAATATTTATTATATAATAATAATAATTTATATTATCAAAATATAAAATAATATTTATTAGATTTTATTATAATATAATTGTTAAAATATACCAGTATAATATTCAAATATATATGTTTGTTAAATTTAACATGATAATTAAAAAAATATTTATTTTAAATATTTATTATTATTTAAATTATGTATTATTATTTAATTTTTTTATGACTCCGAAATGTACAATTTCATTGTTCCCTGATCCAGGTGGCACCTTCACTACACTACACTCCTCTGTCTCTGCCCAGACCATTTCCAGGCACTTAGCAGAAGGAAATTTGTTGACACAGCACCATCATGTCCTGCCATTGAAAGCCAGCCAACATCACTTTGGTTTGCAATAGTGTCATGAATGAGAAACAATAGGAACTGTATCATCTAAAAGTTACAAACAGTCTAGTCTGGGATCTGGTAACAGTCGTGTTCAAGTATGGAGACCTTGTGGTGAATGCTGCATTCCTGGTTTTGCTGTAGGGTGACATACTGACCCAACTGTTGAGTTGTTGAACTATTGCATACAACAGTTACAGCTAGTAGTGATACAAGGGACACTAACAGATCAGCAATATATTCAGGGCATCATTTACCACTATTTGAGTGTTTATAAGATCTGCTGAGATTCCAGCTTCAGCAACCAGCTACAACAAGCTACAGACCCGGTTGCAAAATCTGTGAGCAAATGTGCTACAGGATACCATACAGAATCTGTATACCTCCATGCCCAACCATATCTCATCTTGTATCCAAACTGGAGGTGGCAAAAAAGAGTACTAGAGCCTCCTTTCAATGGTGCAGTTTTCCCCTGATAAACCTTTAGCTTTGACACTGTAATCACTAACATACAGTATATCATCATTACCTTCATACATATAGATTTTCAATTGATTCCAACAGCTCCTAGTATTTAGAGTGTATGATTAGCAGTATAAAAATATCTTGATGTTAATTATCGTATTGTTGACACATTTTTACAGTAATGCAAAATAAAAAAGAAAACTTAAAATGGAATTTGGAAGGTAAGCTACCTTAAACTCTTTGTCATGTTCCTCAAACCAGTCTTCAAACTAACTATAATTAAATTTATGCAAGTGAATGACTTTATGATGGGGTACCACAGAATGTCTCAAAAAGGGATTTGGAGAAACACAGGACAGAAACTAAGCCTGAGATGCAGGAGGATTGAGAGTTTCGGTTTGTGTTGTCTTTTTTTTAGAGAAGATGAGTGAGACTTTGTGTTGGATGGTCAAAGCTGAAGCCTTCTAAGAGAAGGAGGAGGAGGAGGAGGAGGAGGAGGAGGACTGATAGTGTAGAACCTGGAGGAGGGTCCATGACAAAACTTTGGCTGTGGTGTTAGGAATCTATGGACTGCTTTTGATGCTAAACTGCAACATATGTTAAATTAGAAGATTTTTTCAATGTATCCAGCAGGCTCCTGACAGATTGGATAGCAGGGTGCAGAGCCACTTTGTTTAATGAGTGGAGAGACATTGCCGCTGGTTGTGTAGTTTGGGGAGGAGTGGGATGAAAAGATTAAATGAGGGAGGGTTCGGATGAAATTGGTTACATGACAAAGGGGCAGATGAAATGGGAGGATGAAATGGATGGATGAAAGAGAGGTGGGATGAATAGGGAGGGGTGAGATCAGAGCTGATTGAGTACGGAGACTGGTAGGGTCAGAGTTAGACTAGATCAAGGCTGGATGAGACCGATGCTGGGGACACAAAATCCGAAGAATTCCAAACCTCCTTTGGTATTAACATTAGCACAAAAACTGTACGCCAGGAGTTTTATGGCATGGAGCAGATGCTTGCATGCCTTACATCACCAAGCACAATGCCAAGCTTCAGATGTAGTGGTGTAAAGCATTTCACAGCTGGGCTCTGAGGCAGTGGAAATATACAATGGAGTGATTAAATTATATTGTTCTATCTGGCAGTCTGATAGACAAAACTGGCTTTCGTTGTTTTTTTTTTTAGGGATTAAGGATTATTACAAAGGATACTAAGGATTAGTTTCATTTGGAACTGCTGGCACCAGCATGCTGCCTTGTCAAACACCACTGTCTGACCTCACAAAGACTCTGGATGTACAGACGAAACTTCTATAGACACAGTATATAAAATCTTAGAAAGCCTTCTCAGATATACCTGCAGAGGGGGAAGCATCTTTATATAAATACCTATGGATTTAGAATGGGCTGTCAAAAAAGCTCCTGTGGGTGTAACTATGTAGGTGTCCCAATATTTTTTCCATATATATATATATATATATACATCACCCACTTTATTTGCTAGTTGTGTTTATACACTTTTCAGTTCCTTTAAACACATAGAAGGACTTTGGTGTAGTTGTACAACTACAGTCTGTAGTCCATCTGTTTCTCTGCATATTTTGTTACTCCCCTTTACTCTGTTATTTAATGGTCAGGACACCCAAATGACCACCACAAATCAGGTACATCACTGCTCACAAATATTAGGGGATATCTCATATTTTTATGAGCAGTATATTTGGTGGATCAGTGTCACAGGCTTGGTGGGTGTGTGAGTGCGCATCGTGTTGATAAGCATGAAGCACAAACAGCAGTGCTGCTGGAGTTTTAAACCACCTGCATCACTTCTGGACAGAGAATATTCCACAAACCAAAAATGCCGAGCTGCCAGCAGAGCTGATAATAACCCATGACCCAAATCGTAGCTGATCTTTTATGGTCCTGTGGAGAACAGAGTAGAGGGAGCAGCAAATTACATAGAGAAGCAGATGGACCACAGTCTATAATGTAGAGCTAGAATGTGCATTGTTAGGGTAAGTAGAACTAATGTAATCGACAAGTGAAGAAATAAGTGATTCTATGTGTTTAAGTGTGCTTGGTGTGTAGAACATTATAATGCTTTATGGTTACTGAAAAGATAAGAGAGTCATGCATGTTGTATGCAGGTATATTTTTGAATGGGACTAAATGAGCTGCCTGCAGTTTTGAGTTGTATTTCGGTTAAAGGTAACCCCTCCCCTCCCAGTGCAAGAGATGCTGGAAGTGTTGGGGGCTTGTGGAATGGAAGCACAGCTGAGAACAGATGATAAATGCCTTCAACTGGAAAAAATGACGAGAGCCTGTCAGTCAGCTGGAAGAGGGGGAAATGGAGAGGCTACACAGTGTCAGTTCACATTGTCGAAAAAATACCCAGTTGAAATATGAGACACATTACAAAACTGATCTATGGTGCTCAGTGTGTTGACCTTAGTTTTTGATTGGAGCGATCGCACTCATCCATAAACCTTTAAAGAGCAGTATATCATAACATTTCCAAGCCATAAATGAGGAACAGCAATCATTTTATCTCTTAATCTTAAATAATAATATAAGTTCGATTTCCATTTATATAGCGCCTTAAACAAATACACTGCAATTTGCATAGCACAGTTTGTTACAACAATTACTTTTATGTGGTGGCACCCCTGGTCTGAACCGCACATCACATAAACATAGCCTCCATCCTGAGACTCTAGGTGGAACACTCTTACACACACCGGCATGTATGGTATCAATATACCCTTCCTGGTCACTACAGGTGCCTGGTCAATTTTCAGTAGCACTTTAAGTCGCTGTGTGCATGAGTTTCACTGTTGCATTGGTTAGGCATGACCATATAGGCATCCTAAAACATAGTAGAAGTAGTTGTTCCTGGGACTCTTTTCTCAGACAGATGAACACTAGACTGAAATTGCTGGTGTGCATGATGGTCTGTGTTTCATGTTGGTTTTACCTCAATCCTATTATTTTGGAATTGGGTATGGCTGTTCCAGAGCCCATCCTGAACGGCACAGGATGCAGATGTGCTCTGGATGAGATGCCATTCAACTGAAATGCTAGCAGGGGACGATCTTACCACACAGTCTGTCAAGGCCTGACCTGGTCGGAATGCATTATCAGGATGTTATCCTGGCTTAGTGGCTATGTCGTCTGAGCACCTCATATAAGAAAAAAAACATTGCGCTTTTGTAAGGTAGGTGGCTCCACCACGGCAACCTAAATGAACAGCGAACTAATGAGGCAGCTGTGTGGTAATGGCCTCAGATGGTGTACTCATGGGGGCAAGGGATAATAACAGAGCCCTGACTAAACTAATGATAAATAGGGCACTACATTAGCCTATTAGTTTTCATTTTCTTCGTGAATTCAGAGAGCAACATCCCAAGGCCAATCCCTATCCCAGGGCCAGGGATTACTGTTGATTCCATTTGCTTATGGAAGCAAGTGTAACTGGATCGATTTTAAGGTTGTAGATTAATTATGGAACATAATATCTTAGTCATCGGTATTAACACAGAATGAACTAAAGCCTGTCAGACTGGTGACGATGATGGTCGTCGCTAAATCCTTTTGTCACAACATCTGACAGTTTGTCAGACTGTTTATCGACACATTTCTAAACTGGAACCCACATATGCTCAGTAGTGCAGTGCTATGAATATTTTAATTCAGCCAGCTTGGAAAGTGCTGTCTTTGGGGAGAGATATGTTTGTTTCATTGCAGATTATTTACACGATACATTATACAGTTGCATATTCAGCCATACAAAAAAAGCAGTGCTCATGACTCTAACAACGAGACCTTAGGGGCAAGGAAGCACCCGTCAGGTTTATTCACTCAGAACATCAAAGGCTTTGATGCCTTTTCTCCATTCAGGTCCTGGTTTACTAAGAGTCTAAGAACATGCTCTCATTTGCATGGGCCATCAAACAGAGTGCAAGTGCCTTAGACATTTTTTCTTCTTTTTTTTTCTTAGACTAATGGTGTATAGGACAACACGATTTTTAAAAACGCTTAAATAAAATCATCAATCAATAATGTTTTTATTAAAGATGTCTAGGCAGGCATCAATAATCAATAGTTTTCTTAACTTAATGTATTAAACAGAATTGAAAATTCTATGAACAACAAAACCAGGCTAACTGCTCAGGATTTTTTTTGTTGAGGTTTTACAAAAACACTGCATTGTAACTGAATGTTGAATTGTCATCTCTATTCATTATTATCACAGGAAACTCTGCGACTGGAAAGCCACCAAGAATTCTGAGAAAATATCCTTTAATGCTGATCCTATGAGAAACAAAAGTCCCTTTTCATAGTTAAAACATAATGTTTAAACCATATACTCTCTATGGTTTTAACTACAGTGGTTCAGTGTTTCTAAAAGCAAAAAAAAATATGTAATCCTATTTTTAGGGGTGCTGGGGTTTAGTTTAGAGGTGCTTCAAGAGAGACTGCCTAATAACGAGACAGAGGCCATGCCCTGCGAAAGACTTGAGCCTTTTTGACTTGACTTGAGACCTCAGCCACCCCAAGCAATCCTAAATTGGATCTGTACAGAACAGTATGATAGACATGTCATATAGTGTTTTAATTAATGTTTTTATACTGCTCGCAAAAATTAGAGGCTATTTCAAACTGAATATGAAGAGGATCCCACAAGTAATGCTGGATAATCTTATCCTGTACATGCCCCATCACTGTCAGTGTGTTTTGGCAGTCTTGGGTGACCATACACACCAATGTGGGGCACTCTGGTCCAGTTTAACTGTTTAAAACAGTTTAACAGTTTAATGCTTCTGTTCATACCCATGAATATATCACTTCCTACTTAATCACCATAACTGAGTTTGCATCGGGCAGCGCGGTGGTTCGGTGGGGTAGCACCAATGCCTCACAGCAAAAATGTCCCGGGTTCAAACCCAGGGTGGAGCGGTCTGGGTCCTTTCTGTGTGAACTCTGCATGTCCTCCCTGTGTCTGTGTGGGTTTACTCCGGGTACTCCAGTTTCCTCCCACAGTGCTCTTTCCAGGTGGGCACTGGCTGGCTCACGACCCCGTGTGGATTACGCAGAAGATAATGAATGAATAAATGAATTTGCATCTCATCGGCATAATTTTTTTACATTTAATTTGCTTTGTTGATGCTCTTGTTTAATGAAATAAAATCAAAATGCTTCTTTTTATCCCCTAATTTTCATGAGCAGTGTATTTAACACTCTACGTGCAAAGTTTCTACTACTACTTGGCGGCGGTACTGTGTGGTTAGTGTCCATTTTCGTCAACACAGACATTAAAATGGCACTCACCTGTATAAGTGTCTTTTTCTGTTCTTTCTGGCCTTAAAAGGTACAAAAGCCATACTGTATTTTTTTCTGCATTTCATGTTAGCAGGGACTACTATTTTCTAAAGCAATCAAAATAAAAGCATTTATCACAATTGTATTGTACCAGAGTATGACGCAATGTCTTTCTCTCAGTTAGAACTCAGCCTATGTAGCACTTGTCTGTTTTGTGTGCCATAGTAGAAAAAGAGACAAGGCCAAACTGAAAAGGAAATAGTGCTGTCAGAGATGGAAAAAAATGTGACAGGCTCTTCTAGTGTCCCTCCCTATTTCTGTCTCAAGCTCACCAGCATAGGTCGTCCGTGACACTTTGTGCATCCCCTAGGAGCATGTGATGCCTCGTTCTCAGTGCTAGCAGCATGAGACAGGGGAGGATATTTAACACACATTAGCAAATGCACATACCGAGGCATGTCCCTTTTGAGGGTACACAAAAAAGACCCAACCTTTCCCCAGGGACACATCATTCAAGCTCAGCATGCAACCCACCACAGAGACGAAGTAATCAGAGCAGGAACACTTTATGGTCTCAGAGCTGAAATGGGCCATATATAATTGACAGGTTGACGGGGATAAGGACAAAAAGATAGAGATGGGGACAGAAAGAGAGACAAATATTTATCACAGATGTATTCTAAACAGCACCGATGCCCGCTCTCAGACACTCTATTACCGCTGGATCAAAAGCGGCAGAGAACAAGACAATGAGCTTTCAAGCATCTGAGGTTAAAGAAGGTAAACAGCTACGAAGTTGACCCACGGTGTTCGTTTTCGGCATTTCTGAACCTTCTCTTTTTTCATTTAAGCTATCACAGACTCCACCAAACACTTTATTAGGTAAACCTCCATGTTTCTATATTCACTGTCAATCTTAGCATCATATAGAAACACTTTGTACACTTCTCACAAAAGTTAGGGCAAATCCTCAGCACTGCAGTGGCACTGACGTGGTGGTAGTGTATGGGTGTGTTGTGCTGGTGTGAGTGGATCATACACAGCAGTACTGCTGGAGTTTCTGAACAGTGTTCACTCACTGTGCACTCTATTAGACACATCTACCATATTACTCTGCCTTATAGATGTAAAGTCAGAGACAGCTGCCCATCTGTCGTTGCACAGTTTGTGTTAGTCATCCTCGAATCCTTCATCAGTGCTCACAGAAGGGTTCCTACAAGATGCTGGAAGGTGATAAATTTTCAGTGTAGCAGCAACACTGATGTGTTTAAAAAGATCTGTTGTATCTGGAAAGGGTTTTTTTAATGGAAGGCTTGGGCCACCTTTAGCTCAGATATATCATTGTTTTAGCAACATTATAATGGTCTACTATATATGGTGAACTATAATTATATCTCAGCCTCTTCAGTATAATGCAACCATACAATATAGACATTTTAGTTAAGTTTTAAGAACAAACAAAAACTTCTAGGTTACAGTGGCAAGAATTTAGTGTGTCTTCCTCTTACACTTGAGCAATATCAGGATCTGGGGTCGTCGTCAGGTTGCCAAGTTGACTGATCTCTTTGAAATCAGACTCTCAGCGCCCAGGTTGTTTGCGGACCCCTGGACAGCTATGGAGTGGGCCCCTCGGCCCTGCCATGGGACTCTGGGCTACTTAGCGTTTAAATGCCTGCTATGTGTGTTTTTGTTTCATAAATGTTCTTTGGTTTCCCCTGTATTTGTTGTCTGTTTGTGGATACTGCATTATGGGCTCCGGTCTTACAATCCGATAGGGATCCTGAAGATTTAGTGAAACCAGGAATGGTCTTGCGACATCTCCGGGATGCCCTATCGTAACACATTTTCACATTTTATCCATCCATTTGCTCTATTAATTTAATCCACCCTTGCACAGCATGCACTATTCTGTAGAACTCTGGCTTACTCACAAACAATAGCTCCCTTCTAGAAGTGTCCTTTTACACTACATTTACTTAACAGACTCTTGTATTCAATTGAGCAATGATACAATCCAAACAGTTAAGGGTTAAGTGCTTTTCTCAAGGGCCTTTAATTTGTAGTAAGCGAAGCTTTTTACTATTGTCTAGTTAACATACCAGTACCTTTACTTTTGACTTACCAATGTTTGTCCGTTTGCCACATCAGACTCAATAACATGTTGCCACTCTGTTTCCGATCCAGATGCTTTTTTCTGGCCACACCAAAAATCTGGCTGCATTCTCTCTTTTATAAAGTGTGCAGTCTATTGACATTGAGCAACAGATCACTGATGTTGAATGATGTGACTAATATCTTCAGTGGAAATCCCCGGCCACAGGTAGCACTATCATAAATGGGTCCATGAGCGGTCTGAGAGAGCTACCAATCAGCAAGAGAGATGCTACATGGACACTCAAACACTCAAGTGGCCAGTGTTGCAGCGTATTCTGAAAAAGGTTAAGCTGATAGGGTATGCTGTTACACTTATCGCTCTGACAGAGCTAATCTCGAAACCTCGGCAGGGTGTCATTTCATGAGGAGCGGCGCTAAAAACTCATGCAATTAAAGCGAGCCAAACAGCACATATGTGCCAAGAAATAAAAGAAACTATTCAATGATAAATTGAATTTTCTGCACGGTCGCCTGTCGTCCTTTCCCTTGTTGTGATCCAGGCCGCGCTTTGAATCTCTTAACCTTTTAGATGTGTGGCAGGATCATCCCACTGACCAGATTAGACACTGACACATTTGTCAAGCGATGACAAATTAGCTGTCCTTACAGATGCCTGATTGCTTGACCTTTATTCCACCGGGGGTAAAAGGCAGGCTGACAGCCCTAAGTGGAGCCATTCTGGAATAAAACCATGGCTACGATTCGCAATGTCCGTAATAATTTGATGCTATTCATTTGCTTGGAGCTCAGACAAAGCGAGATGGGGTTATTTAGATTACCTGTTGTCTCCTGCCAGTAATTGAAAAACGTCGCTATCTCCTAGAGCACATAAAACCAGCCATAGCCCCTTCTATTTGAGCCCCAAAAGTGTAATAAGTATTAAACATTATCACCCATGAAAATAAATGACTCACTTACACACTTTAGATTGAGCTCATTACATCTGGGAACTTCTTGGTGCCACTTTCTTTCTCTCATTTCTCAGGAATGTCTCATTGGGGTGCAGTCGTTCTCTCACTTTGCCTCAGTTTTCATTTGGTCTCCGTTGTCTTTCGGGTTTCAGAATGATCAGCTGAAAGTTCTTCTCAACCAGCAGAGGTGATAAGTAACTAAGTACAAGTACTTCATGAATGTGTTTGAGGATTTTTAGGTTTCTGTACCTTATTTGATTAATTCTGTTAATAAATTAATAGTTTTTAAATTTTACTTACTACATTTAAAGAAAATCCTGTAGTTTTACTCACTACATTTTTCCAAAACAGTAATTAATCTACGTAGTCTGGCACCTAAGGAAGGAATCGCAATCCTAGGTTTATAGATGGCACAACTGTCAAGCAACGTGTCG
>JAUZST010009549.1:0-12917 GCA_034779995.1 Parotocinclus haroldoi | reverse complement strand
GCTTCTAGCGGCAGCGGACCCAAATGCGAGCCATTCTGCCGCGGGTCCAGGGATCAGCCCCTTCCAGCCTCGTGTCCTGGGCGCCATCGGCTGCAGGGGAACACGAGCGGGGGAGTCCTAAGCGGACTATAAAAATGAAACCAAACAAACTGCGCGCACAGAGAAAGGGAACAAGCAAAACGTAACGCAGACAAAACAGGGGATAACGTAATGAACACTAGCGTGTTCGATCGGCTCATATAACTAAGTAAATTAACCTAAATAAAGAACAGGTAATGGTAAAATAAAGACGAACAACGGAAAAAGGGCTCGCAGTGCGAACCCTAACAGTTTACGCACAGCAGTGCCCCAATTTTGGGTTATTTATGAGATGTATCTGGGAAGAAGGCAAGAGTATATAAGAACACAAATGGTCAACGCCACTTAATGAGGCACTGAGGTATTGGTCACCAAGCTGAATATTGGGCTGAATATTGAGCGCACCGGATGCCGAAGTTGTCACCAAGCATTATGAGTTGATTGTCTAGTGTTACTGCATGTGCTGCTTGTGTGTGTGCCCCCTACAGTCCAGTCACGCTCGCTGCGCTCTGTGCTAGATGTCCAGCCAGGCTTCTCCACGGACAGACGGATGGAAATGACTTCTTCAGCCATTACCAAGATCAGGCCTGAATATGCTGACATGGACCCTCTGCACCATAATGGTAGCTATGGAGACCGGGGGCATCATCATGGTGACCCTATCACCGGGCACGTAGTCACACTCGGCTGGTGTGATTCAAGGCCATGTCACGAGAGAGAGAGGACATAAGGCCATCGGAATGGAAAGGGTATCTGTTTGTTGCAGCAGGAACAAACTGATAGTTGTATTCAAGGGTTTTCCTGATGGCCTCAAAATGCTGGTAAATGTTTTTCTCCCACTGGAGGTCGCATTACAGTCCTGAACATTAAAAGGTGACTGCGTTGTATATGTACAATGTATGTAAAATATATTCTTCTGTCCTCCATTGCACTGCAAACGGCAATTTTTGCATTTAAAACACTACCCCGCGAAGCTAAATTGTGTGGTAACGAGCAGTGTGGATGGATGAGATGCTGACTGCTATGGGATCCACATTTCCCCTCAGCTAATAGGAGAAAAAGTGCAACACATTCCCAGCCTGTATGTTATGTGTTTGACTGTGTTTATTTCTTAAAAGTAAAAAAAAGTAAAAGTAAGAGTAGCACCGCTGCCTCACAGCAAGAATCCTGAGGTCCTTTCTTTGTGGGGTCTGCATGTCCTTGTCTGCGTGGGTTTACTCCTGGTACTCCGGTTTCCTCCCACAGTCCAAAGACTAGGCTAATTGGTGTCTCTAAAGTGTGTGCGTGTGTGCGCCCTACGATGGATTAGTGCCCCGTCTAGTTTTGTTCCTGCCCTTGGGCCCAGGGTTGCCGGGTGGGCACCCGCGACCCCGTATGGATTAAGATGGATTGATGGTTATGGTAAAGTTACTAATTTTATTTTATCTCATAGCCAAATGAGACCTTTGGGGTTTTTGTGCAGTTTTTGGTTCTTACAGCATAGGAAATGAAGTTGCAAGAAGATGACAGCCGGAACGGAGAACGTGGATTCTTCAAACACCAAACGCTGTGGAATGTGTATATCCAAAATACCATTAAATGTACCTTAAATGTAAAAAGTAATCCAATTTAATACCTACCGATTTAGTTGTGTGGACCTTTGTGGAGGACTCATATTTCAGCAGGATAGTGACCTAAACACACGTCCAAGCTTTGCATCCACTAAAAGAAGGCCAAAGAAGATCCAGACCTTCCACCACAGTCACCTGACCTAAAGCCCTGCTAGAGTTTATGGGGGACTTGAAGACAATGGCAGTGACATCACAAGATGCTGAGATAACAAGAGTTATGAGACAAAACACCACACTGAGTCCATGCCAGCTCGGACGTGTGCTGTCATTGCAGAAAAAGTAGCGATATGTCAAACACTAAGGAGTTCTGCACCTTTCACCCCAATTGTTATTCTGCTTGCACAACGTGAAATTAAGTAGATTTTGTCATGCTGAAGAAAAACATAAACATTTCACAGTCTATCTATAATCCAACTAAATAATTAAAGAAAGTCAGACTAGGCTCAAGGACAGCGAGAACTGCACGCACTTGGGTAAAGTAATTTATTAAGCACAGCAACCAGAGCAGATCTGGGCTTGGTGGTCTGAGAGCGGATTAAGTTCTGAAACACAGACGGGCTCAAGACGATCTCGAAAGATCAAGAGAAGTAAGCAGATGTGGACAGTTACAGCTGGCCTTTAAGATTTAACCACACGAATCAAGACCTTGTTTACACTGACTAGTCAAATGCATCTCTCATATGTCGATATTGCGATGTCAAACATTGAGATTTTTACGTCATTTCTTTATCCAAGAGCAGGGGCATTTGTAGACTACTTATTGTGCTAGGGCACACACTTTAAAGGGACGCATTTACCCCTCTGCTTGCCAATCACACACAGGGGCACAACTGTGAATAAAACAGTCCCCATTTTGAATAGCTTTGACCCCCTCCCACTCAGACACATGTACACGTAAAGTGGGTCTTATGACTGAAAAGAAGACACCAAATTTAACCGTATCAAGTGCAACTACAGGGCACGAACCAATTTGGACCCGAAAGAGCAAACTGGTGGGAGACGAACATATTACAGTCTATTTTTGATAGCAGTTTCTAACAAATTACTTACAATAATTGGTAAGTTTATTGCACTTGCATTTGCATTTTCTCCTGCCGTGCAGGGCTGAACGACAAGGATTTTTTTTCCCCCAGCAGTCATATGCGCCTTTATGGACATGGACATGCTTATTCTTGTGTAACATGTGACTACCATGTGTCTTAGTAATCGAAATCAAATATCAGTGCGAGAGGAATGAAAGCGTGAGATATAACTCTAGACCAGGACAACCTGGCAGAAAGGTTTAAACACAGACAATAGATGGGAAACTTCCCAAACTAAACGAGAGCAAACCTAACATCAAACGAGGGACAGGTGTGGAAATTTAAAGTCGGTGCAAATCAGAACGAGGGAAGACTCGGCCGAAAGTGTGGACATGCTTTGAAGTCTGAGCAGCTGATTATCGCACTCACACCTTGTTTTACCTTTGGTTCTGCTTCTGCTCTGCATATGAAATCCACGCTGAACACTTCAGCTACAGCGATGAGCTCGGGACGATTTAGAATTCGTTTTCTAAAGCCTCATGCGAGCACTTTTGGTGAACAAGAAATCCAGCCTTTCTTACGGAATGCAACGAAGGCTGTAGGAAGTGGCAACCAATGAAAAAAAAAAAGAAGAAAAATAGTAGCACTGACTACGCAAGTCATAGCCAATTAAATTTTGCATGCTTATCTTCCGTGAGCCAGTGCTTCACAACAAAGTAGAATTATTCACATTGTCTCAGGCATTGTCACACATGCCCTGCGGCATTTTTCATCTCTAAACGCGTTAGCAGAGTCAAAATATTTCACAGTGCTGGACCTCGAAGCACAATAAACCCGGACAATAAGTGCAGGCAGGAGTTTAACAGTCGTCTAGTCTACCGCCATTTTGTTCGAATACATGACTATAAAACCAAAATATAAACTCTATAAAGGAAAATAAATATAAATATACATACCGTGGTGGCTGCACTCTTCAAAAATATTTATTCCCAGAAGAGGCGATGCAATATCCCCTTTCAATCGCCTTTATGTAGAGTACAAAGTCATGGCACAGAAATCTGTGACCTCTAAAAGTACCAGAAACAAGTCCAATCCATGCGGGACCCACCTCAGAGCTTACAAATCACAAAACGAGCTTTTAACATCTAGGTGCCAGAGAGCACAGGACAATGTCATAAAAAATGGGTTTAAATGTTTTGAAAAGCATTTCATACAAAACAGGACCTTGTCATCTCAGACATTTGGACCCGGCTGCACATATTCTGCACAATTTAAACCCGTGTCCTGTCATGGGACACGCAAAGCCTATCCCAAATTTCACTGGCTACAGGCAAGCATGTACCCTGAACTATCACAATAAGCGAAATCATTTAATTAAGCCTCCACTGGACGTCCCCAGATCGCTTGGGTATGGGAGGTTTATGCAAAAGCCTCTCTACACCGAAAGAGCTCAGCAATAATTCAGAGGAAAATCTTCTGTTTGGCATCGTTCCTTCCTTCTTTTTTTTTTTTTGCAGTATTTCGTTTCCAACAGTGTATATTTTTTACAGTAATCAAGTTTGAACGTCCCATCGTCTATTAGCCAAAGTAAGGGACAGATTGGGAAAAATATTGGTGATATTGGTGTTTAACGGCTTTTATAAATTCACTAAATGAAGTGTTGCACATCTCAGTTATTACACCTCAATTAAAATGCGTACATTTCTTTGAGACCCCAGTCCAATGTGAACCGCTGGGCCAGATCGATCAGATCAGTTCTGGTTGAGTCCAGTACCTTAACCGCTAGGCTACCACAGTCCCATGCTCTGTGGAAATGCCATACAATAGCCCAGAAGAGGGATAGCCTTTATGTATGGTAGCTAAAAAGGTCTCATTATCGAACCACCGATCGTAAGCATGCTGTACATGTTGTTTAGGTTCCGTATATTGTTATATTTCCACCAAAGCTGTCTAAATCCAAATGGCTTTAAGGCTTTCAACGCAAATGACACATTACACTTATTTAGAAGTCCTTTTGGATCCATTAATAAGCGAGAGAAGTTGCCTGGTTATTCCAGGAACATCTTTGTGTGTTTGTACTCAGTGGTGTGGTCACATTTTGAGGTGTCGCTGCTAATGGAACAGCTTTGGTGAAGAATGGATTGTTTCAGGTTCTCCATCTGCTCTTTCCGTCCTTTCGTATAGTGTTTTGTTCTCATCTTTTCCAAGAAAGGGAGGATAAAACTGTTAAAGCAGCACCACAGGACAGGTGATATGACTTTTGAAGCCTTTTCTTAATGTCGTCACAAACGATAGGTTATCAGTTAATCAAAGGTAGGTTTTTCTGCTGCTTTATAAAACAAGGCACACCTATGTTTCCTCCTTCACATTCCCCTGTAGCGCTTTTCTGGCATGGCCATCTCCAAAGTGGATAGCATTCAGAGCCGTGATAGGAGGAGGACAATAAAACATTGAAATGAGCAATAATTGAATGGTGCTAACAATCATTTTCACCCTCTGCTGCTCTCGTCCTCCCTCCCTCCTTCCCTCGCTCGCTCGCTCACTGTCTCTCGCTTTATTTCTCTCTCTCTCTCTCTCTCTCTCTCTCTCTCTCTCTTTCTGAGCACCTATAAACTGCAGCACGAGCACGGTGCGAGATCAGTTGACTGTGAGAGGTGCCAACATGAGATACAGATAGCTTATCTTGCTTGCTTTTGCTCATTTTCCCTTTTCCATCGAGGCTTGTCGTAGTGCAGTTTCAAACCTTTTTTTTTTTTTTTAATAGAGAATTTGCGAAAGAAATGAGACATTCTTTTTCAAAAGCAAAACATGGAGCGAAGAGGAACTTGCGCACTGTGTACGAGGCATCATTAAGCAATGCGCAGAGATCCGTGTTTCTGTGATCCTGGATGTGTAAAACTACATGGAGAGCGAAATGCAGCTCAACGGTAGCACCGCCTCGTCACTGACTGACTTTGGAACCTGTGGATTTGGAGCGGATGAGGGTGCTGATCTGTGGGACCGGAGCGCAGGAAGCCAGCGTAATCTTTCCCTGCGTTGCTGGCTACAGCTGCTGTCCAAAGAAGGCACGCCAGAGCTGTACGGAGACACTTCGAGCATGGCACTGCGCGTAATCATCGCCCTTGTCTACCTGGTGGTGTGCGCTCTAGGTCTGGTAGGAAATTTGCTGGCACTCTACTTGCTCCACTCACGCCATCGGCTAAAGCAATCGTCCATCAATTGTTTTGTTATGAGCCTGGCAATAACAGATCTGCAGTTTGTCCTGACATTACCCTTCTGGGCTGTGGACACGGCACTGGACTTCCGTTGGCCATTCGGGAAGGTCATGTGCAAGATCATTAGCTCGGTAACCACCATGAACATGTATGCCAGCGTTTTTTTCTTGACAGCTATGAGTGTGGCACGCTACTGCTCGCTGGCTTCGTCCTTGCGCATGCACAGCCCGAAGACTGCATCGACTGAAGTGAGATGGGCAAGCGTGGCCATTTGGCTTGTGTCTCTGGTGGCCACTCTGCCTCACGCGGTCTACTCCACCACAGCGCAGGTGTCAGATGATGAACTCTGCCTAGTGCGTTTCTCAGACTTGGGAAGCTGGGACCCACAACTATTGCTGGGTCTCTATCAGACCCAGAAGGTTCTCCTGGGCTTCATCATACCCCTGAGTATCATCAGCGTCTGCTACCTGCTGCTGCTGCGGTTCGTCCTGCAGCGGCGGGTCAGCAGCCTCCCCGGATCGGACAGCGAACGGGGGAGGCACAAGCGCCGATCGAAGGTCACCAGATCTGTCACTATTGTGGTCCTGTCGTTCTTCCTGTGCTGGCTGCCAAACCAGGCTTTGACTCTTTGGGGTGTCCTTATCAAGTTCGACCTGGTGCCATTTAGCAAGGCATTCTACAATGCCCAGGCCTATGCCTTTCCGGTAACGGTGTGTCTTGCACACACCAACAGCTGTCTCAATCCCGTGCTCTACTGCCTCGTCCGCCGGGAATACCGTGCGAGCCTCAAGAAGTTGCTTCTCAGAGCAACGCCGTCGCTGCGCTCCCTGACCAAACGGCTGCGCAGGAGCAAGAAAGTAGCAGACGCCCCTCCCGGCTTGGCTGTGGTACAGATGGAAGTGTGACAGCATCATCCCATCATCCCAGTTATGATCAGAACAGCAGACATGGATCTGCAATGTATAGTCGTTCAAGTAGTTGCCATTTCCGTCTGTTAGTGCGGCGTTTGGTCCCCATGAACCTTCATTCTTACAAAAACACGATAGCGTATAAATGATGATGTATTTTAGGCCCAGTAAAGCTTCTGACGTCCCACAAGAAACGGATTACAATGATTTCCCACCACAAATATTGACATTATTTGGGAGGGTTGCGGTGGTGGGAAAATCATATTCAACGCACCGTGAGGACCGGCACTTTCTCAAGAAAGCTGGCTTGATTAGGTTGGTTTGCTTCAATGATCAATAGACATTCAACATTCTGAACGTAAAACGTCGTGCTTATTTCACGCAAACAAATAGAGCCTCCGTGACATCAACAAACAGACAAAAACAGACAAAAAGACACAGTTATTCACTTGAAAAACGTTCTTCTTCAGCTATTATACTGAACAATATGACAGTATGGTGGTTTAGGACTGCGATAACAAAGAGGCTAAAAGAATTGTGCCAGAAAAAATGGGTCTGATGACAGCTGGGTGTGACTTAAGTACTTGCTCACAGAACACACATGTCATTTACGAAATGTAAATAGCTAAGTAAACAGAACTGCATTTTAAATTCTGAATTATCGGCTTGTCCCAGCGAGGGCATGTGCTAATTGTGCTTTAATAATGCAGGACCAGATTGGAGACGCTGCATGTCAAGACCCTTCTCTGATCTCATCATCCATGTTTCACCGCCCAAAAAAACATGCACACGTTTCAATATTGAGCCGTTCAGATGAGCTCAGGTGGCTGACCTCACCCCTGTAGCCCCGGCATAACCCGAGGGTAATAGTGTAATAATATTCCGATCTATCCTACAAGCTACGACTGTGCAAATATGTCTTTCTTTTCTGTTTTCATTTAAGGAAGGAGCATCACAATCACTGGAACCACTTTCTCTGTTATCTACTTTGTAGCGTGGCTGTCAGGGTGTCTGTATGCGTTAAACCTATAAGGTGCTTAACAGCCGAAAATTATCGTCCAAAATAAGGAAGAAAAAACACTAAAAGAAATGACAAAATGTGTTATAATCCAGGTCTAGGGAACTTGGAGGACAAGTCAAGACCCGGCGGCACCTTTTGTCCCGTTCCTCAGGCCATTCTTTAACGAGTTATTGCATTGTGGCAATGGAACAAATGTCCTGTAAAAACGGTTGACTAACATTAGGGAATAAAGTTGTCTTAAAGGGGTGTACGTGGTCTGTAAAACGTGTTTTTTTTTTTAAAATTGTAGGTGGTAAGTTAACATCAAGTTAACATCCACAGGAACGCCAGGACCAGCAGGACGTTGACCAGAGTATCACACTCATGGCTGATCGGTATTTCTTACTGTACACATTCTGTACTCCGTACAGGAATAAAGGAAAATCTAGACTTCGTACTCTATTTTCAAATGGCTTATTATTAAAAGTCAACATGTAATTCCGCACCAAATTGGGTTTAGAGTAACAGGAATTCATTCTCTGGCTCTAGGCATGAAGAACAAATGACTGGGTTTGATTCAGGTTATTTTGCTGCACAGATTATGTACTCTCTACTGGGAAAAAAAAGACTATCAGGCTGGTATTTCGCTTTGAGGACAGCACCGTCACTGAAATTAGTAAGACAACCATTTATTAGTCATGTAGCGTATAGAGACCGCTTGTGTTTAGTTTGTATGTTTGCCAGTGCCTGACAATCCCTTGACAATGGATGCCTAAAGATTTAGGAACTTGGATATTCCTGCTCTATTTTGAAAACGTTCCCTCTTTTAAAAATAAAATGAGTTGTGTTGTTGTTCTGTTTTTCACGTTCATTCAGCATACAGGCATGCGCTACTCACGTTTTACTTCAAGTAAAAAAAAAAAAAGACAGATAAATCTTTAGATAGATGGATTGTTTTCATAATCTAAATAATCCTACTTTTACCACAGTTTGTTTCAGTCACCCAAGATAAATGCACATATCAAAATAGTACAATAATTACCAAGTGTGTCTTATCAGACGTGACCTTTCTGAACAGGCTGGCAGCAGATAATGAGTCAGGCAGAGATGGGAAGTCTTTACTGAGCTTAAATATCAGTCTGGCGCTGATACGTCTTCCTTATCATTATCCTACTGTTGCTTTCTGGTTCTGCCACAGTATAGATACTGTCATCCTGTCATCAGGACGCTTCAGAAGACCGTGAACAATTTCCCTGCATTCACAGAAAAACAGACAAGACAGGTCTACTAAACTACAAGCTTTAATAAGCTGCTTAGTCCAATTTAATAGCAGTACAGTTTAGTAGCTACAGTTGTCCTCCCGAAAAGATGTTACGTTACAGAACAATGCATTTTAAAATGTGTTCCTGACATTTCCACAACTGACTCATACAAAAAAAAGCGATCTCATACTGCCTAGTCGTTTTGTTTCAAGGATGCTGTAATTTTGCTCATTTCATTTCTGTTCGACTTCCATTTTGGTTGATTGTGTTTACACTAATGAGACGATGATATGCAATAATCACGGCTTGCTCCCAAAATGCTAAGTAAACCCCACTGCACTGGGTGGTAACGATGATAACGAAGCAGCGTGGATCAAACAATCTGTCTGACTTGTCTGGGTCGACCCAGTGTATCTGGGAGTCAACCCTTTAGGATTGGCTTGTTTATTATTTATGTTTATTTACGACGTTAGTGCAATTTTCAGAATAGTTACTGTAGTTATTAAAGATAAGTATGGACATTTTGGTTCCAGGACGCCTTCAGTTTGCCTAAAAATGAATACATTCTCACTGACTAACTGGTCAACTGCTGATTAACTCATTTTCTCACTGACCCTTCTAAACCATAAATGGTTTGTACCACTGAACTGTTACGTAAATTATAAACACTATGTTGTGAGATTAAATGAGTAGGTACTGTTTTTTCCATTACATTCTTATTGTTCAAAAATGGCTGTACCACAGACCTATGTCCGTTTTGCTCTGGGTATAAAGGACTGAATATGGGGCGTTGCCATGGTTACGCACGGCCGGGTCACATAGACAAATCTGAGACGTGCGCACATGTAACATGTTGGCTCGAAACAAAAGTTACCACCATTACAGAAAAAAAGGTCTAATACAGGCCTACAAACATTGTTTATTTACTAGCCAATGCTGAGTTGGTTACTTTTAAAATGTATTTTACTTAAGATTACAGAATATATGGCCTTAGTACATGTATTTTAACACAGTCTGTTAGATGTTACTTGTTACATGTAACTGTAGAATAATAATAATGGGGAAATAATAAATAACCAAACTAAAATAGGGAAAATAGGAGCGAAAGGCTCTCTAACGCATGAAAACTAAAAAGGTGAAAAAGGGCGTGCCGCTGAGTTGCGTCCCAGGTAGGAGCAAAGCGCAAATAACAGCAGTGATTGCCAGGGGGCTGCCCGGCCGGATATGGGGTTCGGCGCCAAGAACGACCCTATAGCGGCATTTAGCGGCCAGGGTCCGGAGCCAGGAGCTGTCGGGGCAGGAAGCAGCGGAGTCCATTCAGGACTGTGGGCGAGCATGCAAAAGGCACGATGAGGTGCTGATTTGGGACGTGCAAGGCACCGGAAAATCCGGAACGCCTGAAAGAAAGCCATGCTTTCGCATCTTATTTTAAAGTGTGCAGCTAGGTGGAACCCAAGCCGGGGAGCGCCTCATTGGGAGTGGGCAGACGGCTGGGGTGAAGGCGCCGGAGTACCAGAGGGTGAGCGTGAGCTCGAGCGTGCATGCAGCGCGAATTGATCGCAAAAGGCGCCAAAGCACCAGGGGGCGAGCGTGAGCTCAAACGCGCATATAGCCCGAGTGCAGATCGATCGCAGAAGGCACAGAAGCACTGGAGAACGAACGTGAGCTCGAGCATGCTTGTAGCGCGAAAAAGCCATGCCGGGGGTGGGCAGCCAGGTGGCGTCTCTAGCCAGGTGGCGTCTCTAGGTGGGGTGTGTCTCAAACTGAGAGGGCAGCCGACTAGAGCGAGGCTCAGCGAAGAAGTCGGGGGTGAGGCTTCATAGTGGCCGAGGACGGAGAGGGCGCGGGCTCAGACGTGTGAGGAGCGCACCTATAAACCGAGCCAAAGCGCACCTAAGAACGGAACAGAAACCCCTAAAAGTTTCCCTTAAACGCTAAATACCTCAGGGGTTTCCCCCGTACCCCTACGTTAGCAACTAGCCAGCAAACTAAGCAAGCAAACGTCCAGCGTGTGAAGGCGCACCGGTGGTCGGGTGCACGGTGGAGTGAAACGACCTGGCCACAAACACCGCTAGAACTCCTGCTTAAGTAGAGGGAGGCTCAGGTGTTCGTCATCGGGTCGTTAACCAGCACTGGTTATAAACCGCCTCACCCATTGCTCTGTAACAGCCATCTTTTTGAGTTTTTAAAGAACAGCAACGTTTTATATCAGTTATAAAAACATAGTTACAAGCCCAAACACACAAACGCTGCATGAGGAGGCAAATCTTTTTTTTTTTATAAAATAGAAGGCTGAAAAGTTAAAAACCTTTGTTGGGTTATGACAGCAGATACACTGTCTGTTTTATTGAAAAAGCACTGAATGAAATTCCCATGTATATAAATGACCGCTAATGTAGCTCTTTAAGGTATACTACTACAGTTAGCGTACATTTACCGTGTGTGGGAAAATTCAAGCTTATCTGTTTTCTGAAATAAATGGGCCAGAACTTGCATTATTTTGTAATAAAAGAGATTATGAAAAGTAGAAACCAAAATACATTGGTTCCAACCAAGGAATTGGTTTCGCCGTTACTCGCCCCTGCTTACAAATGCCTCTACAGATCTCCTATATAGGGGTTAAAAAGCATTGAAATGAACCCCACATTTGGTCCTAACCCTATACTGAATCCACTGATGAATAAAGGTCTAAAATAATAAGTATGTTGGGCTTATCTGAGCAAAGATTAGCCATGAAAGGGATTTCAAGGCTCAGAGCTCTCATAGCTACTGATTTCACAAGATCGCAGATCAATACCTCAGTTAGTATCTCTTAAACACTATAGTCTAACTCCACACAGAGTCATGTGTAACCGAGGACATTCTCAACTGACAGGAACCATTCACTTAATAACAGTGATGAAATGATTCAGAACGGAGATCTGTTTTGAGTTCAGCTTTCCAGGTGGAAAGTGATCAACAGGTTTGCGGTCATGACACTAAAAGGCCCTCTTGTAAACGTCCCGCCTGAACCATGGCTCAGTGATCTGGTGATCCGTTTCTGAAGCCATGACTGAGGAAGGCTGTTCAACACTATATAGACAATCCCACAAGGAAGGCAAGACATTGTCAAGACAATATTCCCAAACACCACGGCTTTTAAAAGCAAAGTGACTGGGCTGCTGATAAAGCCTGCACATTACAGAGCCTCGATGAGATGAATGACTGGCACCAGCGTGTGAGACTCAGAGAGAGCTGACGCAAATCCTGATGTCAAAACAGTATCCTCATTTAACCTATCTGGCACCTGGGGTTAATCCAACACTCCCAGAGGGCCGTTGTACCCCATACAGTGTACCACACACTAATGGTACACAGGGAGTATGCATGGGGGCACACCCCACAGGAAGCCTTTCACATTCCCATTTAATCTTCTCACCTCAACTTTAAGTAATACTGCCATAGGCTCAGTCCGGGTTCCCCCCGTAGATTGGCACCCTGTCTAGAGTTGTTCCTGCCCTTGCACCTAGAGTTACACCGTTAAGCCTCAATCCAGCTAACACTCGTCTTTGGAATGTGAGAGAAAACCCACACAGACACACGACGGACATGCACACAGGGTTATACAGGGTTGGGATCGAACAAACTAAACTAATGAAGTAATATAAATACTTGAAAATGGTGCATAAGTAAAATACGTGGTCATGGTCTTTCAAATATAGTGTCTATTTTTCATACTGTCAGGAATCCCGATTCCGTCTCTCTATCTCTCTCTCCCTCGTTCGCTCAGCCCCTCCTTCTAATCACCGCCTCTCTCCACTCCAGGTGCGGCTTGTTTCTTCC
>JAUZST010009548.1:0-12918 GCA_034779995.1 Parotocinclus haroldoi | reverse complement strand
TGCATGAGGGAAAAATAATAAATAAATATATATATATATATATATATATATTTATTTATTATTTTTCCCTCATGCAGCATATCATTAAAAGTATTGACCAATCAAGTGAATAGCATTGACAGTGTGAAACTCTGAAGAATTCTGCTGGGAAATCCTGTGTCCTGTGGTTGTTACTTTGAAATGCACCACGTATCGAAATCATTTATGAAACCCAAGGCATAATGAATGTATATGGTTGTAATATAATTATCTAATAACCATACATTTCTAAACCATGGGACTGTGGTAGCCTAGCAGTTAAGGTACTGGACTCTGGACTTGACGGTCCTGGATTCAAATTCCACCTCTGCCACAGTTGGGTCCCTGAGTAAGGCCCTTAACCCACAATTTCTTGAATTGTAAGACTGTATTAGTTGTAAGTCGCTCTGGATAAGTTCGTCTGCTAAATGACATAAATGTAAATACAGGTCCAATGCAAAAATCTGGTCAGAAAAGCCAGCTTCAAGCTAATGTCTGTGCCTCCAAATTCCCCACATCACAATAGAAATCAAGCCGCTGTGGGATGTCATGGACAAACACATCCATGGAGGCAACTCACAAGATTTAAAGTATCTGCTCCTAACACCATTGTGTGAGATACCACACCTCCAGAGCTCCATGTGAGAAGCTTTATGCCACAAGGAGGACCTACAAAATATTAGCCAGGAAATTTTAGTGTTGTATTTCCAGACATCAGTAACTATCTTTGGTGCAAATATGTGTTTGTGTGCTAAAGGTCTGAGACTGATCTGCTCCATCTCAGACTCTCAGACTCTCAGACTGATCGATTCAGTGACCTTTACATTGAATAGTTGCAAGCTGTCAATCTTTGTGATGTGATTTTACCTGAAATGCAAAGCTAAACACTGTTTTACTTTATTTACTTTATTTCACATTGAATTTAATTAAATACTGTAACTTATCCAGTCATATAATAGAGTTTAGTTAATTGTTTCATATCTAGCTTTAGTACAAATTTGATTATTTTTATATATCTATATTTTAATAGTAAGAATAAGCGTTAATCACTGTTGTTAGCAAAATGGCTAGCCTTAAGCATGTATTAGTCCGTATTGAAAATGCTTGCTGTTTCGAACCCGTGTTTAGTGTTTGTGTTTTAATAATACTGCATCGAAGGTGGGCGTTTTTAAACTCCGTTTTCGTTTTGATTTAGGTTAGGTTTCATATGCATTGCAGCTTAAATCCAATTGCCTAACGTTATGTATTAGCCATCATTATAATTGAAGCTCGTTTTAATTCAACCCGTTTTCCGATAGGTCTCGTCTACTGCATTGTGATTGGATAACGGTCCAACGGTCCAACTAGTCTGGCTGTTTATAACGCAGCAAGGCAGCAGTGGGAGCCAATCAGAAGCGAGGGAGGCGGGATTTGTCTGAATACATGTGGGTAAAACACGTTAAACGCGCTGGGGGACTGAATCAGGGTTTTATTGCTTTGTGTTATTAACTCCCAGTGTTTTTTAATGATATTAAACGATTTATATAATGATTATAATATAAAGTCTGAAATTTTTGTTACATATTGCGTGGAAAGCTCTTTATATACTCGGGTGCAGGTTTATTGTTGGAATAAACCTTATTTACATGAGTAAAAATGATAAAGAAAGCACAAAAAAAGCACAAAATGGATCTGCTGCTGATATTAAAATCTAAAGATTAACAAATCGAACTACATATGATTTTTACATTCCACCTATGTGGACAGGCTTGTTCGTTGGTGCCTTTGCCCTTTCTCACTGTTTCCCCTTCGTCCTTTTATGTTCAGAAATCTGTACTAAAACATCATCGAACCGTCTGCCGTCACGTTCAGGATGTTTAACCCTCACCACCATCAGCAGCAGCAGCAGCATCAATTCCATCAGCATCTTCGGCAGCTCCAGCAGCTCTTTCAGCAGCAGACTCCTCCGCCGCCTCCTCCACCTCCTCCTCCGCCACCTCAGCCTCCCCCAGGACATCATATCCCACATCATCACGGCGGAGCACGGTGAGACACCTTCAAAAGGACACTCGAAATCTAGCTAGGATGCCATTTTGTAATCCAGTAGTGATTCCGATATAAATAGATGTCAAATAGGGCATCAGGTATGTCTGATATGGGAAAAATGACCAAAAAAAACCAGAGTGTGCAGATCAGACTTAAGAGAGCTGTCCCATTGCGCATCAAGTCCCAAACCTGAACGTGAATAAAACGGCTCTGTGGCTTCCGAGGATGAGAGGGAACAACGGAGGGCAAAGGAACGTGAAGATGAAATTAGAACACTGTTATTACTCAGTCGTGTTCCTCATGTGTAAAGTGTAGAGGCAGGCTGAAAATACAGGAGCTGCTCTGTGAGCCGCAGAAGCCACTCTGATGAGGTTTCGCTGCATTTCCTGTGGGGAAGTGGCACAAAATGGCGAGCTCAAATGAATTTAAAGCCGTCCAAATAAATCCTGAAACAGCTTTTAGCCAAAACCGAGAGCTTTGTTTTGTTAATAAATTACAGCGGTACATCGGTTCACGGCATCATTCAGTGCCAGAAAAGAGTAATGTAAATTGTTAAATCGGTTCTAGATGCCCCTGTATAAGGTACTGTATGTATTCATGGAGCTATACAGGAGCTCCCTGATTCAGCTCGTTCTTTGTTTGTTAAGTTTTGCCCTCCTCTCTAAACCAGCGTGATTAAACTCTGTTTGTCCAGAACTGCCCTCTTTCTTTCGGGGCATCTCGATTACCCCTGCCCATCACTTTTTTAAGCATTGCCTTCCTATTACACTTGTATAATGAACTTTGATACTGATTCGTTCCTCTATGCATTTTAATGAACCGTGTATTTCTGTGTCCCCGTACCAAACAGGCCAATGGGAGTCCCGGCCCCAGCGCCACCCCCTACCCGCATGGTCAACCTCTGCTCGGCCACTCAGACCATCATCGCCCCTAACCCCATGCTACAAGGCGCCCTACTCATGCAGCAGATGCAAGGTAAACCGAGTTCGGTCATGGCTTTCTTTATATAGCTTTCAGGGTGCGGTCACGTGACGTCTTCTCACCTTGTAATTTTAACCGGTTAAAAATAATCCTAACCGAATATTAGATGGGGTTTATTTTTAATGCAGGATAAACTGGTCAATAGTGAAGGAACACCGGCTTAAACCAGTTCGGAAACGGGTCCCAACATCCCATAATAGCAGATGTTTGTCATGTGTCGATACGATTGCAATTTGAGTTCAAGTGAAACGGGCACACGAGAGATCGACTTACATGAACACCTTGGTCCTATACTCATTAAAATGCCTCTTAAACTGGGATTTGTTTAATTATTAATTATCTCCTTTCCTCCATCAGGGAACATGAGGAGCTTTGCTATGGGCGGACAGCAGTTTCAGCAGTTCTTCGCCGCAGGGTCGAGGTCCTCTATTTTGGGACCTGTTCCTCTGGGGGTTGCCATTAAGACTCCACATATGGGCTTTCCTCCGCGCCACTTTCATCCTCCTGCTCGCTACTATAACAACGTAAGGCTCGTATTTTAAATACCAAAACCTGACCTAACATGACCTTAAATCATATGACAAAATATTCATATTTACACAATGCACAAGGGCTGTAATGATACATTGTGATGCGATGCATCATGCCATTTCTGGTTATTGTACCACGGGGAGAAATTGCATTTTTCTGCTAGTGACCAAATGATGGAGGGAGTTCCTGTACTCTGGTGAGATTGGATTCCAAAGAGAAGGGGGCTTTATGTGAAGCAATTTTTAAAAACTTAAATAAAAGCCACAAGATAAAAATAAAATCTCCTCTAGTCTAAGGAAAGCAAAAAAATCTGGGGACCTGTAAATAAAATTTAAAAAAATAAGAAACATCTGTTATTTTTTATTTAGTGTCTATATACTTCAACTATTACTGTGAACTTATCAGTTAACGTCTTTAATTCATTATCTGTTTAAAGTATTATAACGTTTAGGGAGTTTTTCTTTCCACTGCCACCCTAGGCTTTGAGATCGTCTTAATTTAAAAGATCTAAAATTGTAAAGCCGCTTTGTGACGATGCTTCATAAAAAAAGTGTTCCGTTCTTAGTGAGCTGGACTGTTTACTTTGAGTTTAACTTCAGAATGCACTTAATGATTTACCTGTTATTATTCATAGATAAATTAAACTCAGGGGACCAACGATTATTTTTGTTTAAAAAAAAAAAAAAAAAAAAGGTTAAACAACAAAAGTACATGGTGTTTTGAATTGTTATTCTGCAGAAATAAAAAAAGAATGTTTTGACACGGTTATATAACTGTGATGGAACATTTCGTTTACAATTTTTTCCCCAGGAATTTCCTTTAATTTTGGGGTTTTTGCGTTCAAAAACAAATGCAAGAAGATATGCAAAAAGGAATGTCTTTTGACAAACGGAAAGCTTTGTTAACGATAAACTTGCTGCTTGAGTGCGTAGTTAACAACGTGGTTTGTACGCAGGATTTCCAGTCACGACAGCCCGACAGGAAGCGGGAGAACGAACAGAGACCTGCAGTAGGCACCGACAGCCAGTCTGCGGCAAGCAGCAGCCGGGGTAGGAAAGACCACCTTTGATTATTCGTTCATGTCATGTTGCTGCGTCTGTGTGTTGATTGGTGTTTGGTTTCAGCTGCAGACGAAGCTGCTGTGGCTGCAGACGTGAACAGTGAGTCGTCTACGCAGCAGCCGGATGAGCCAGCTGCAAAAAAACAGAGGACAGAAGGGTAAAGTGGTCAAAAAACTGTAATAAATCGCTCCAAGTTGTTCATCGTTTACATACCAAGTTTACGTTTATCTTGAAATAATATAGTCAAAGTCAACTTTATTTCTAAAGCAGTTTAGAATAGAGAATTAAATCTCAAGGTCAAAGGCAAGGGGAAACACCCCAAACATTATAAGGAAGAAACCTTAGGGGGACCAAGAAGATAAATAAGAATGAACTCAATTAGCTCATAGTGATAGTTATACCGTAAATAAACAGAAACTACAATATGAGCGGAGAGAACATGAATCAAATACAATAACAGATAGAGAAAATGATTATGAATATTATGAAGAGTTTCATAATACAGAGAATGAAAAAGCTAAAGCTTATAAGACAATAATGATGAGGAACCTTGAATGGAATGGACCCTAAAATAATGCATATCAGTGTTATTTAGTCACTTTAGGATCTGATCGTACTGAGTTAAGAAGTGTAAATAATGTGTAAATAATGTAATAATGTGTAAATAATGTATTATATTGTTATTATTATTAAATTACTGAGCGTTAACTCTCCCGTGTGCCTCAGAAGAAGCGACGCTCTGGAGACGGAAGCTTCCCCGAATGCCGAGTATGAACAGCCTGCTGGAGATCCTGATACTGCAGGTAACCTCGATCTGTGCATTTTCCAAAAACAGAGCTCCAAATAATTATTTTGCTGACGCTTGAGTTGACGTCGAATTCCAACTTCTTCGATAAAAACACAACCCCGTCGTGTTATAAAGTGTTATACGCTCTTCTGCTCTGCTCTAGCAGGGTGAGCTGTTCTGCCCGACAACTGAGCTCTGATTGGTCAGCCTGATTTTAAAGTTGAAATTAAACCAGGCTTTGATTAAACACTTTACGCAGCGTTACAGTCTGTCAGTTTTGGACTCGGTGTGAAGGATGGCGTTCATGCATGTGTGTTCTTTTTAAAAACTAAAAAAATGTTTTTATCTACGTTAAAATAAAAAAGGCCTTTAGTCTGGTCCTGATTAAATCCAATACTGGAGTGTTTGACACAGCTTTTGGCCCAACTTATGTCTGTGGGGGGTCATGCTGAGAATGAAGGGGAGATATCATGGAAGACTACTCACAAAAATGTTTTGCAGCCAAATATTTTGTTAAATGTGGTATCTGAGGGGCACAGAGGCATTTAGATAGCCTGACATCACACAGGCACGTCTAGGGGTTGGAGTTGGAGGTCCTAACATCTGTAATAAAATAAAAAAAAATATTCAAATCTATCCTCAGAGTGCATCCTAGAAGAGGACGGGACCGAGGCCGTCTCAGAAGCAGCCGAGGCGGTGGAGCAAAGCCGAGCAGCAGAGGTCAGTGTTACACAGGGTAAGATCTGTAAGGCACTGTGGAGATGGAGCATCGTTAGAAACTGATTTTGTGCTTTAGCAGCAGGTGGAAGGTCCCGAGACGACGCTGAAAGACGCAGATGAACAGGGCAGCTTGACTCAGGAAGAGCCAGCAGGCTCGCCGAGTGCAGGTGAGGGTAAAGCGGACGCGTCCAGGGAAGCGGGAGGAGACGTCCCTAACAAATTCTTCTGCTACATCTGTAACATCACCTGTCACAACCAGCAAGTACGCCCTTCTGTTATTAGAATCAGCCTCAAAACTCTCCAGCAGCTGTACTCGTGTTCTTATCCGCTTTCTTCTCTGAACAGAATTTTCAGAGCCATATGAACGGTTTAGCTCATCAACAGAGAATGATGGAGATCCAGCACATGAGCAATGCCTGTCTGGTTACACTACTGCCTCGAGTACAGGAGTCTCTGCAGGGAGCACGGAAAGATGGGTAAACCCGAAAACACACACACATACACACCCACAAGTGTGAACGTTCAATTTTTAAACGAGCTGTAATGCTTTTTATATCTGTGTAACGTAGAAACGGAGGACACTTGTGAATCGCTCTAATTTTGTGTCTGTGTATGTCTGCACGTGTTTGTGTGTCTGTGTGTGCGTGCATTTGTTTGTGTGTGTCTTGTATGTATGTTTGTGTGTCTGTGTGTGCATCTGTACGTCTTTGCCTGTCTGTATGTGTCTGCACGTACGTGCATCTTCGTGCTTTTGTGTGTGTGTGTGTGTGTGTGTGTGTGTTATCATGTAGGGAGAAGAGACCAGGCCTACAGAGGTGGTGCGCCACCTGCAAAATCCACTTCACAACAAATGTCATGGAGCATCGCAAGACCAAAGAACACAAGGTAAAATATCACCTTCATATCACCAAACCCTGCAGATGAACGTAATCCCACCAGACTCTCACTCAGGAGTAGCTTTCACTTAGACAAAAACTCGACTCAACATGCACTAATAGCCATAACATGCTGCACTCGACTAGTCATAATAAGAAAATAAACTCTTCTTGAAAACATGGTGCCAATCACAACTGAAATCACGAGTCTAATTCTACAGTAATCTGATCTGCACTGCTTAATTTATAAAAGATCAGGTGTGGGAACATAGAGCGGGCCAGTTTTCTTTTTTAGCCGTTTCCAAACTGCTGTCTGCGAGCTCTGATGATGTAATCCTGCCGTTACCATCAAAGAAAACGAACCATTTGGAAAAGTTCAATTTAATTAAAATCCATTTATTAATATTGTCTGTTTTTGTTTTATGTTGTGTATAAAAACGCAGAAGTGCTGGATTAGGAGATACAGGTGAGGTCTACTTGTTTAGGCAGGATCGGGCTCAGATTAAGCTCTGCATTTTATTATTTCGTCATCTTTAAAAGTGCAGCCTAAGGAAAGAATCGGGTTTATGTTGAAGTAACTGGTGCATCATGTAACAAAGAAATAGGATTAAAAGAGAAAAAGAAAACGATTCCAGTTCAATCCCTTTATTGTGTTATTTTGCAGCCAGGTACGCTAAACATATAGCGCAACAAAAAACACTGGTTTTGGGGTATTAAGACAAATATTTATTTTATTTAAGGGAGCTTGAACAGAAGCAAATCAGTATCCTGGTTTTAATCATCTATTTCTAAACCCTTAAGTCCCCAAATCATAGCAAAAAGTTAAAGGGGTACCATAAATGCCTTCTGAAAAAGACAATCTCCCGATCCACCACAATATATTAGACTTAAAAAAAAATCTTTTTAAGAGCGTGGAAGCTTGAATTACGGGATTAAAGGACCAGATTTGGCTGTTGATCCTGACTTTATGCATGACTCTCATGACTCTGCCTTTCTGCTGCAGATCTGTAGCCGTTCATCCAGTCCCAACTGCACGGTCTGTAAGCAGCAGTTCAGAACATCCAGAGAGTTCATCGAGCACATGCAGTGTGCTGAACACAAACAACACGTGGAACAGGTACGAGTCATCTGTAACTTAGATTGTGGGGGTGTGTCCAGAGCTTCTTTTTTGAGCAGTGAATTGTTTTGTTTAGCTGCTAAGAGAGACTGGCTCTGGGAATCTGGATGATCTGAGATTGGGGGTTTATATGGCGGGTGCTGACGAGGAGGGCTTGGAGAGCGATGATGAGGAGAGGCTGGATGAAGAAAACGGGCAGGTAGGGAACATATCGAAATTTAAAATGTTTGATTTTGAGCTCCTGTGATGGTAAGGAGCGGTTCTGGGGGTTCTTTCTTTAGCAGGAGGGGCTGCCGGTCCAGATGGAGGTCACGCTGGAAGACATGACAGAGGTGGAAGAGTTCGAAACAGACACTGTATATGGTAATGAACACAGACTTTGCTTCTATCTCATAGTGATGCTCCGAAAAAAATGAAGAATTGATTGATCTTACCTGTTTGAGCTGATTTTTGGGTCTGGATTGAGGATCAGAGGAACGGTACAATCAGCATCAGACTGTGCTGCTTCTGTGTCCCAGAATATTAATTAGACTAATTCAATTAGGTTAATTAGGGTTCCAGATCTATCCTTTACCCCTGGTACATATTAATTCCGTCTGTAATCTGTCTTATTTCTGAACGTACAATTGTGTCCAAGGTTCCAGCTTCGTGATCCCCGTGGCCGGCTTTCTGTGCCGTCTGTGTAACGAGTTCTATCACTATGAGACGTCAGCACGCCGCTCTCACTGCATGACACGTCAACACTTCGAAAACTTGAAGGTAAGTCCTATTTATTCATATAGCGCTGTTTATAACAGAGCATTGTCTAAAAGTTTATTATAGCAATTTTATATGATCTTAAAAGGTCAATCCCAAATTGAGCAAGCCTATGGGTGACAGTGGAAAGGAAAAACTCCCTGAAAGTAGAAGGAGAAACCTTGGGAGGAACCAAGACTCGAAAAGCGGATCTGCTTGGGTGGCCCAGGTGTTAATTGAGATTAAGTAGTAAATAAGTAAATAGTAGAATTAAGTACATCCATCCATCCTGTATCTTTGGCTTAATCCACACGGGGTGGCGGGCCAGCCGGTGCCAACTCGGCAACTCTGGGCACAAGGGCAGGGACAACCCTAGATGGGACGCCAATCCATCTTAGGGCACACACAGTCACACACTAAGGGCCACTTTAGAGACACCAAGTAACCTAACACGCATGTCTATGGACTGTGGGAGGAAACCAGTGTACCCGGAGTAAACCCATGCAGACACCACACAGAAAGGACCCATGCTGCTCCACCCTGGGATCGAACCCAGGACCTTATTGCTGAGAGGCAGCGGTGCCACCCCACCGAGCCACCTTGCTGCCCGTAAATTAAGTAAACAATACAATTTAAATAAGTAATAGAATTTTAAATAAATAACAAAATAGGTTTAAGATAATGAGTCGTTAACGTTAAGTTATTAAAGGCATATCTAAATGATGGAGGGAGTTACTGCACTATGGTGGGACTGGGTTCTGTTAAAGATCAGCAGTAAAATAACAGTGAATTAAACTGATTTCGTCTGCGTTTCGTCTGTCCCAGAGATATAAGGCTTTAAAGGTGCAGGAAGATTCAGCCTCTCAGAAGTCCTTACAGGATTCCGTTTGCAGCTCAGCAGACCACCGCGTCGAGGACACGGAACCTCCCGGGGCCCCCTCTGATACCAGACTGGCATCCGGACCGGCCTCTCATCAGGGAAGCACCAGCAACACCAGCAGCGGCAGTAATAGCAGCAGTACGCCGCCTTCCCCCAAACAGCAGCCTGCATCTGGATCCCCCAGCCAGTCCAGAGACGCGGAGGAGGACGCGCTCGTCGAGGAACCTGATGAAGAAGACATTGCTGCCAGCAGCATCACTGAGGACAAGAGCAACAGGGGCCGTGGCAGGACGGCAGCGAAGAAAAAAGGGCGGGGAGGACGAAGACGCTGAGCAAGAGAAAGAGTCCGTTAGCCAGAGCTCCACGGGTCAGTCCCAGTACAGAGCAGGTCTTCTACTCACCCTTTTCTGGATCTCTACCCCCGGTTTTCAGGCTATGACTGCCTGTGGGTTTTAGTATTGTTCGCTTAAGGTCGTGGGCGGACATAACATTACATTGCACAAAAGTTGTTTCTCTGCATTTCGGGTTCCTGCAAAAGTTGGTAGTGACTTAGAATGTAGCACTGTTTAAAAGTTTCTAACGTGTTTTTTTTTAAGGACTGAGCAGATAACCGAAAGGTACTTTTATTTTAAATCGATGTCTGACCCTGGAAATGAATTGTGAATTTGCGTGTGTGCATTAAATTCAAACCCGTTCCACGTTACCCAGGACTTTACCGGAACAGTTCCTGAGTAAGTGGGGTAGGAACTAGAGAGGATACATGGGGGTGGACAAAATGATGAAAATGTGCTTGATGGTCACTGGATTGATGTGTCTTTAGGTTTTTCACAGCTTCACCACAGCCCTGACTAGGATAAACATTAGAAGCAAAAACGGACAGGGACAAAATAGGATTTGGTATTGAAAAGGACTTGACGATACGATACACACTATGATACATTTTGATATGATGCTCATTCGACTCAGCGGACAGTTCAGGTCAAAACACTGTACTGCGACATCTATAGGAGCGGTAATTATAGTTTAACTTCCTTCCAATAAAACCATATATCGAGCTGAAAATCAATGTAGTATATCCTGACAATAAATACCGTGATATATTGCTGTATCAGTATTTTTGGGAAAGCCCCACTATATAAGGTTGAGTATAAATATAGAATATAGGATTTCAAGTTTCTATTTGAAAATGGTTGAAAAAAAAGAATCTTTCCATATTTAGACTTTGAAAACGATCTTTTTTTTTTTATTATTCCTTCATTGAATCCCAACTAAAACACGTGGCTTATTGTACTAAAGCAGTGACCTGGGTACACAACGGTACTGTTACTGCCGGAGCATTTTAAACATGGGTTGGGTTTCAATGGGAATAAAAACACTTAAATGTAAAAAAGATGGAAAGCTGCACTAGAGAGTAATAATGGCAGACATTTCCCTTTTGAATACAGATTTATTTGACATTTATTTTACATTAATCCCAGCCCTTGGGATTAAGCCCTTGGGAAATACCAGCATTTGGAGATCGTAGGTTCAACTGACACGCCTTATGAAACATGGAACAAATGGACTGACTGACCAGAGAGAGACCTTGGTAACGTAGTATGCCCTCGATTAGCACAAGTGATAACTGAGCTGACCTGCTGGGTTTTTTTTTTATTTTTTTTATTTTGTCCACCCTTGTGTGTCAGGAGTTTTATAGGAGTGTGTTTAGATCAAAGCAGCTCCAGCATGATCACACAAAGCCAGCACTCTTTAAAGAGCTTTTTCTACACATTTTTTTTATCTGTGTTTTTAACCACACCCCATCTACTCCCAGTCTCGGTGGTGCCTGGTTGTTTTCTTGTAGCTGCTAGTCCGATCTTACCGTTGTCCTTTTTGAACTCTGCGTTTTGTTTAGGGCTCATTTTCCTTCGTTCGACACTAATTTACTGAGCTTGGGTCAGACCGACATTCATGGTCCAAAAGCAGATGTGATGTTTCCCAAAGTTTGGGTGCCCCCATGTCCCATGCTTTATTTAGAAAGGGGTGCCTAAACTTGCATGACGATGTGCACCCGGGTGGCACAGTGGCCACTCTGCTAGCCCAGCTCTGGGGCACCCAGGATGGAGCAGGGAAAATGGGGGCGTACAAGTACAGTTTTGTGTTTTATTAGTTTGAGTCCCACGCTGCCGTCTCATCCTGAGTTAAGTAAAGTCTGATTTCTTGGTCGTAGTCGAGCCGTTTTGAGAGCAGATCATCTGCCCTGAGGATAAAGAACGTTTGGGATGTTAGATTTAGGATTTTTATCATTACTGTATAGAGTTGAACACTGAATTAGAGTGGGTTTATAAAGAGAAACGTTTTACATCTCGTTTGGGGGGTTAGCTGTGTGATTGTGTTGCTGTTTTTCACCCCTCTTTCCCTCCTTTTGTCACCTAAAAAGTTGTGTTTTATTATTTTAACGTATCTTTCGCATCTCTAAATGATACACTGGAGAACTGGACTCGGAAGTGCATCGATGCAACCTGGCTTGAGGACTGACAATTATGAATAAAAGTGCGCGTTGTATCTAGATAAGATTTCCCACAGAACATAACCCAGCTCATAACACTGGACCGTCTGGCCTCGTTTAAAGCTGTTTTTAACGCTTGCAAATCTCTATAGTTTCCTTCAGCGTCTTTGTCAGAAGGTAATGCTGAGATAAAGCGGCGCCAATACTCATGACGATCGATTTTTACATGTGTACATGCTTAAATAACGTCGCTCTGAAGCGAAGCTGAAGAGGAAAAGAGCACTGCAAAACGATCCAATACTCATTGTTTGAGTTTTTATTCTATAAATGACCGACAAATTCCAGATTAAAAAAATGTTTAAATGTCACAAGAGCATTTATTGGCTGCAAAAGGCAACTCAAAATAAAACTGATGCAGTGTTTTTTAGACCTCGAATCATAATATAAATAAAATCTGCTTCAGATCATGACCTAAATCAGTAGCTCAGGAAATAGACTGAGGGTTGGCTTTGTTAGAACTCATCAGATACGGAATGGAAATGGAAATGCTTCCTTACATTTTGGGAGTTTTTTTTATTTGGAACGCTCTATTTTTTAGAGCTGCAGATCTGGGGTTGTATTCATAAAGGTTGTAAGAATCCTCCTGGAGAGCCGATTACTCTGTGTAAAAACCTCAAAGCTCTGTGTTTAAGCTTAAGAA
>JAUZST010009547.1:0-12918 GCA_034779995.1 Parotocinclus haroldoi | reverse complement strand
TCTGGCTCTGGACAAATATATTAGCATAGGCTTTTGAATGGGCTACTATAACCGCAAATAATTTAGGAAAACGAGGTAAATGGTTCAATTACAGGGTGGAGTGGCGTGGGTCCTTTCTGTGTGGAGTCTGCATACCGTCCCCATGTCTGCGTGGATTTACACCAGGTACCAGGTTTCCTCCCAAAGTCCAAAGACATGCGTGTTAGGTTAACTGATTACTCTACACTGTCATTGACTTGAGTGTGCATATATAACTAGTCCTGATATAGCCTTGTGTATAAGAGATAACCACGTGTTGTCACTGAAATATCCACTGATAACGATAGAGACGTTACAAACATACAACTGGAGTCCTTGGATATATTGCATTGGTTTCTAAATCTGCACTTGCACAGCATGTTGGGGTAATGCTTGTACCTGGGCTTCCCCACATGATGGCAGTATGATGCAAGCATAACCCCAAGAGTTTCCTCTTTCTTTGTTCTCTTGCCAACTATGAGCCGTTTTGCTTTCTCTAGAATTTCCAAGAACTGAAAATAAATGTATCCTCAGGTCAAAATAAATAGTCTTTCACAGTTAATTTAATTGACTTTTTTTTGCACATTATTGGAGCAATTCAGCCTCTGTCTGTCACAAACAAAAACAGCACTTTTTACCAAGCATATAGCCAGACATCCACAGCCAAACTCTGTACTTATTTATACACAGTTATACAACTGAATATACCACTATAAACGTTGTTGTCTGATGTGACGGACAGAACTATGGACCATGCTGAGGGCTTCTTCCTGACTCTCCATAACTCTTACCGAGTCTCTCTGATCCTTCTGCAGTTGTTGGAGTGGTGTAGTGTAAATTGGGGTCATAACCAAGCTTTGTTTTGTATAGCGCTCAGGCTAACTTAATCATCAACCCTGCTTAAATGTGCACACACATCCGTGCACACACATGAGGAGGCATCCAGGGGCAGCGTGGTGGCAGCGCGAGCCTTGTCCCGGCTGGCCTGGGGCAGTTACCACATGCTGAAGTGTTTAATTGTGTGCGTTCCCAGGCCATCGTGCAAGTGTGTGCTCTGACTGTGCCAGGAGAATAGGGTGGCCGTGATGGTGTGCTTCACCACATCTCTCCACACACAAGGTGGCCAGAAAGATCCTGCTGGTCACCTGCTGGATCACTGAGCTGGAAGACCCACCTACTGTTAGAGAAAAAAAGTGTGCAGAATGAAAACTACCACTACTATCACCTTTGGAAGAACATGAACATCTGTGTTTGGTTCTGTAGGCACAGTGCATTTTTTTTCTAAATGGATCCAGCTTACAAAAACGATTAAGGTCTTTATTCAGGGTGACATGGTGGTGCGGCAGGTCATGGGGGTGCCACTACTCCAGTGGATCCTTCTTCCCATATCCCAAAAACAGAACACTGTGCATATGGGTTGCTCAAAATGTCCTCTACGTATGAGTTAATGTGAATGAACTGACTGAGATTGTGATGCCAGGCAGTTAACTGAGGCCCTGTGACCAGCGTTTATTCCAAAGTGACACCCAGTGTTTCTCGGATAACTCTAGCCTCGTTCAACACTCACCAGGATAATGCAGTACATTAGATGTACCATTATTTTAGCAATGGTATAATGGCAATATATACTTATCCCTTGGTCTCTTATTAGATTACAACCGGAAAATACAGAACAATTGCATGCAATATTAAAAACAGAAAAAACAGATTCTCTAGTGATCTTCCCTTACATTTATACTAAAATATCATCTGGCAGATTCATCCTGATGAATCCTTATACAGCAAAAGACGTTTGATCAGGAATGGTCTTTTTTGGAAGAATAGTAGCCAAGAAACAACACCACAAGGTGAAAAGACAAGATATGCTAAACCTCCAAAGTGAAATATAATGGAGTGACCAAGTTTGATATTTTTGGATCCAGTCATTGACAACATGTTATAGATCTTATAGCGTCATTATACCATTGCTAAAGCAACAAATGAGAAACAAGCAAATATGTCCAGAACTACTGACAGACTGGAAAAAATAAAATACTTCATTTAATTAAATGTGACTTTCCCGACTTTTTAAAATAAACCTTCCCCCACAGTCACCTGACTTAAACCTCATCAAGCATTTACAGGGGCACTTTAAGACCAGAAAGCCAAGTGTTCATGAACATCACAAGATGTGAAATCATGCTAGGATAACATGGATGATCAGATTTTGCTTATGGAGTCCATGCCAGCTTGAGTTCACTTCTGTTATTATAGCACATGCTGAATACTACTAAATTGTAATATTAATGTATTTTTCCCTTTGGTTTCAAAAGAACTGTGGAGCCTCCAATTGTTAGATTTATATCATTTTTTGGCATTGACTTTTTGCAGTCATTTCCTTTTTCTTCGTTTCTGATGTAATCCCACACCTAGATGTAGATGTAACATTCATTATCTGCAGTAATCATTATGTCCATAGAAAGTTCCCACATGGCTTATGCAGCAGAGGTGTGTACTCAGGAACAGCTGTTTTCAGCCCAGTAGTGCCTCTTTAGTTTTTTCCATGAAAAACCATTTTGGTTTGTTTAATTTTTTTTATAATAAACACAGAGACTACACAAGCATGGATGACAATCAGATAACAGTATTCACTCACCAATCACTGTATTAGGTGCACCTCCTTGTATCCATTTTATCAGTTAAACTTATCATATAAATGTACTTTGTAGTTTTACAATTGTAGTCTGTCTGTTTTCCTACTTACATTGTGTGTCCCTTTTGTTCTGTTCTCTAATGATTAGGATCCCCAAAGTACCTCTGACAAGAATCTACAAGGTGGAGCAATATAGGTGTGCTTGATAGGCACAGTGAGTGAACCCAGTGAACTCCAGCAGCACTGCTGCATCAAATCCACTCATACCAGCATAACACATACTAACACATCACCACCATCACATCAGTGTCACTGCACTGCTGATTGGATGTTTTTCCCCTGACTATATAATGGTTGGTGAATAGACATCCTCATTTAAAGTAACTTTTAACTGAGCTGAGCAGTTCAAAGTTCAAAGTTCTTGCTGAAACTCCCGACATTGTCTGGAAATGTTCTGATTAATAGCCCAGAGGATTGATCGCTGAGCCACCGCCATAGGTCTAGAGATTTCAGTTTACACTCATATTTACCTAGAAAGCCTTTCTTCTAGGCCTAATATTAGTGTGTGTGAAACCAGACTGGTTAACTGATAAATTTGTTAAAGTTAACTCAATAATTAGGAAAATGAATTATTAGAAGTAAAGTTGTGAAAAAACCCTGACTGGGGTCTTAAATTAAATTAATATATTGTCTTATTTGTTGAAATACAATATTTTCTCTCCATTTCCTCTATTTTAGACACAGGACCACAGAGACATCCTTCTGGACCTGGTTTGATTAGTGGTTCTGTAATTGAGAGGTAAAGTTGTGCAGTTCGACTCCCTGTTCTCTCTTCTCCTGCCCAGTTCGCGTCTGCTCTCTGTTCCCCTGTCTGAGATGGTAAATAAGGTTGGTGTGTGAGAATCTCATTACCAGGACACAAAGCGGCATTTCCTCTGAGGATTGAGGGAAGTGCAGGGTATGTATGTGTGTGTATGTGTGTGTGTGCGCGCGTGTGTGTAAGCAGGCTCAATCATGGGCACGTTGATGGGGAGGGAGCATGAGGCAGCTGGGCTCCTGCTCAGGCCTTCAATTTCCTCCACAGTCCAACCACTCGAGTGTGTAATTACTACGGGGTGTCGTGAAGGTGCGATTCCTTCTCCTGGTAACACTCACCCCCTTCTTAGCCACACCACCCTCACCCACTTCAGCTCTCAGACACTCCCTGAGCACCCCACAGCCGCAGTAAATACCCCCCAACTCCTTATACACTCCAGGTGAGCAAATTAGATCCAAAACTGCCTGGTTTTGAGACATACCATGGCAAATACTGTCCTTTCTGCCACAGGGAGCGTCCTTTTGTATAACAGTCCATATCTCCTGCTTTATGTCTTGGTTTGCAATGCTATTAAGAAGACTGAACAACATAAAATGTTCTGGCAAGATCATCTCATGCCTTTTATATCCACTGTGCACCAACTGACCAGAGACTTCCATGAATATACATTATTAGCCCTGGCCTGGTCTAACTTAAAATGGCCCATTAAATGACTTGCCTCCATTTTGTAATGACACCCTACTCCCTAATCCCTATAAAGTGCATTATGGGAGCTCTGCATCCCCTAGGCCACATTGTTTGGACACTTATAATGAAACATACAATGCATTGTGGATTTAAGGAGTGTGCTGTACTTAATGTTGTCAGAAATTATTAACAAAATTGCCCTAGTGCTGTGTGTACTGATAAACAGTACAGGCTGCTTGTGGTCTAATTTAAACCAGTCCTGGTTCAGCTTTTCATGTCATGTTTATGTCAAAAAGTGACATGGAATGCATACTAAAATGTTCTCTAAAACTGTACAAAAACCTGGAAATAGCAAAGACATAATTGTTCCTGCACTTATGCTAACAGTGAACAAGGATGATTGTGGACAATTTACATTTAAATTTACAGCGTTTAGCAGATGCCCTTATCTAGAACAACTTACAGAATTGCTTTATATTTAGTAAATGATGCTAATACAATGAAGCATAGCTCAATCTAGCTAAATCATCTTAGAATTTGATGTAGCTAAAGCTACAAACACAGAGAGTCACATTTTTTTCAGTTCACTCAGTCATTCACTTTCTTATCCTCTCGATCCTGTACAGGGTTGCGGTAGAGCTGGTGCCTAACCGGCAGCACAGGGTGCAAATCCAGGGTCTTCAGTCCAAGCAATTATGGGTTGAGGGTCTTGCTCAAGGACCCAGCAGTGGCAGCTTGGTGGGATTTGAACCCTGGACCTTCTGTTCTACAGTCTAGTACCTTAAGCAATAAGACTATCAGAGTTCCACATTCTTATGTGCTGGGAAAAGACACTACCTTCATGTTGTAGAAGTGATTTGTATGTGAGCATAAGGTTTTTTAAAAACGTAATTCAGGCAGCTACAGGGAGCCAGTGAAGAGAATGTAGCAGTGAAGTGACATGAGAAAACAGAAAAATAGGCACACGGCTGCATTTTAAATCAGTTACAGTGGTCTGATTGGCTGCATGGGAAGGCTAGGTAGAAGAGCATTGCACTAATAAAGTTTTGATACAACAAGCCATCCTGGACAAGCCATCCCAGGAAAGGAAGGAAAGACAGTTTGTGATGATCCCTTTGATTTAACTTTTAAGAAAGCAAGTGTTTATTAGAGAATATGAACACACAAACTCTGCTCTATCCCTAACCCTAACCCTGGTGACCCTTGTCCTAACCCTAGCCTTTAAACTCTGGAACACACTTCCAACTCATATTTTACAGAGTTGAGTCAGAGTTGCAGCAACAGTCTTATCTTTCAGATCAGGATCCCAAAATTCACCCAGGCCAAGGTGCCACTTTCATATCATGCCGTCTTTATGAGTTTCTAGAGGTAAAACTGATTTCAAACAGTATGTCCCTTCCTCAGATAGATTCACCTGACGAGGGCTTAATCAGACATTAAGAATGTGATTTGTGCACAAAGGTGGTAAGATCTGGTATAGATGTCTGGAATGTTCTTTGCAGGGCGAGAGCACCTACAAGAGCCTCACTTTTTCCCATTTGAGGTTATAGAGGAGAAAGTCAGGGTATTGGACAAACTGTAAGCATCGTGAGAGGCTACAATTAAAGTATTTGGTTTTTTAAAACCAGACCCTAAAAGCACATTTCTTCACCCCCAACTAACTCAGATAAGAGATTTAAATAGCTGAGGACATGATTAAGAAATGTGTGAAATGTGAGAGGAATCAATACATCTATGAATTGGATTGTCAGGGCTTGAGTCAAAGTCGTAGGACAGCATGTGAATATGTGACCTGTGACATGGCAAACATCTAAAGCACCATCATGATATTGGGCTTCAGCAGTTTACAGTGTCTGACTGACACTGACTGGCTTATTTCTAGCTCAGATGCTGCATTAACCATGTCTAAAACGCTTAACACGACTTAATGTACTAAATCAATGACCTAGGAAAACCAAACGCCTGTCACTTATTACTGGTCATGATTAACCTGCATGGCTGAAATGATGACTCTGTGATCCTAATCCTTTAGTACACTAATTTTAATGTTCAATCTGGCCACAGGTTTGTCATTTCAGAAGTAAAAAGTACATATGACCAGCAGTAATTGAGAGATGTTTGGTGTTCCTAGACCACTAGTGCATTAAGTTAAGTTAAGCTTTTTACTTATGATTAGTTTAAATATCAAGAGAAAAGCTTAACAGAAAAATGATTTTGGCAATGGAAAGTGCTTATCACTAGTAGCAACAGAGAAGATTTGTGCTCATAGGTCATTGTTTTAGTCCACATTAAGCTTTGTTGACATTTTTAATGACATTGAGCGTTTTAGACTCTCCTTAACTAAGCCAGCTCTGCAGATGCTGTGAGCATGTTGCTAGCACAGTCAGCCTGTGATACCCCTTTCTTGTTAGCAATGTAAGAGCTAAAATCATAAATAACAAAGTCGAAGTATAAAAAGAAAAGATTTCTTAATGCTGAGCTCTCTTCTGTCTATACTCTGATGTTTAGGTAGTGATGTTGTGTATATAGAGAGGTAGAGAGGCTGAGAGAGGAGAGGGAACAGTGTTTGGGGCTCTTTGTTCATTGCAGCTGGCTCACGTGCTTTGAAGCTGCTTGATGACCGCACAGGGACCTCGCTCAGCAGGCGTCTGTATGCGACGTTCACTTGTCATTTGTATACAGCTGTTTCTTTTATCAGTTCTCTTACCACCCTGCTCCCATCCCTTGCTTTATCACTTTCCTCCTTTAGCAGGTTTGGGTGGCATTTCGGAACAAAGTGAATCTTGGTTATCTGCTCATAGATAATCATAAACACGCATAAACCATGCTCCTCCTGTATAACATGCTGTGATGTTTTAGAGAGGGGTGTATGGCTGGGGGATTTCTCAGAACATGCCCCACCAACTTTGGCCCAGTGTTTACCGTGAAACAAGATGCAGGTGTTCCATGCTTGGTGTTAATTGCTGCTAATTGGAGCAGCCGTGCATAGATTGCAAATAACTGTGCCATGTTTTATGACAGGCTTATGGCAGGATGGGCAAGGGATATTTAAAAACTTGGCAGGTTTCTGCGTTTCAGTCTGTTTCTCATACTCTGTTTAAAAGGAAATATATTTTGGATGTGCAAGGGTGCTGCAAGGTGGACACATTAATTTAAGTTGGTGCAAACTTTGTCATAGGCACTTCCAACATAATAAAAAGCTTTTCTCAATTGTGCAAAACTGCATGGTTAATGTTTTCCTGGCATATTTTTAGCTCAAATAATATCAATCAATCATCGTTTGAATTCCACACTCTTTTTGAGTACTGTTGTTGATCATGTGCAGTGCTTTATGGCCACAGTATTGGCCCTGATACTTGTGGTACTTGGTGGTGAGCCATTCAGGCATTATGTTTACAAAAAATCTACAATATGGTGCCTAGGACTAATTGTTCATATTAATTCATTTACAAGATGAGATATGAATTACATTTGCAGTAAAGCTAAATAAATTATTGTAAATATTAAATAAATAAGTTATATTAATCAAAAATCATTTAAAGGAGCATGAAAATTGTTGAATACATATCAGTGTATCCTGACTCATTTTATAATCATGAACGATTAACTGTAATATCCAGATGCCAATGCCCACCCGGCAACACTGGGGGCAGGAACAACCCTAGACAGGGCGGCAATCCATTGCAGGGCGTGTGCACACACACTCGCTCACACACACACACACACACACACACACAAACACACACACACATACACATACACACAGGGCCACTTTAGTGACACCAATTAACCTAGTACACATGTCTTTGGACTGTGCGAGGAAGTCGAAGTACCCGGAGTAAACCCACACAAACATGGGGAGGACATGCAGCTTCCACAGAGAAAGGACCCAGGCCGCTCCATCCTGGGTTTGAATCCGGGATCGTCTTGCTGTGAGGCCCACCGAGCCACAACGATTAACTGAGTTCTTAAGAAATATTAACTCTAACTTTAAATGTAATTTACCATTTACAATTTTATTTCTGGTGTTTTAGATTGAATGATTAATATAATGAGTCAAATAACATTGAAATGTTTTGGAGAGATGGACTTCCCCACAGTCTTTACCCGCACTTACATAGCAGGTTTCTCGTCAAAATTGAAGTTTTTGGAAGATGCCTCTAGCGTAGCTTCACTTCCTTCACTCCCACAGCCAACATGGGTCACTACCCCCTGTTATTTATGCTTTTCCACTCACTTTTTCCCCTCAACCTCCCTCTTCAGCTCTCATTGTATTTACGCTGAGCATTGAGATGTGAGTGTTTGTATTGTGTGTCCAGTGTTATTGTTCCCAGAGTCTGACAGAGTGCTGAAAGCCCTGAGCCCGTGTGTGTGTGGCAGGACGTAAAAAATCTATTTGATTATAGCGTGTGTCAGCTCTTCGGTGCTCTGTGACTGGATGTGACAAAACTCTCTCATGCAGAGACCTCGCCACCCCTCCCATCTCTTCTGGCCTGTGGTCTAGCCCATTTTGGCCAAGACGCTATTGCAGTGATTTAGTCTGCATAGACTTTCTTTTTTTCCCACCAGCCCTGGTTGGCAGAGTAATCATTACCATGACATGCCAAGCAACCTCCAGTCATCCAGTGCTATGACAGAGGCAGATCGAGCTAGCAATCAGAGCTTGTTTATGAAGCCAAAATATTAGTAGTCAAGCTTTTAGTACAGGTTGTCAGAAAGCTTTCATAACATCAGGAAGACAAAGACCATGAATACTGACCATGTGTAGACCTTTCATATTGTGGAACAGACCTTCTCAAAGCTGTTATTACGGTTGTTTGGAGTATTCTTTACGACAGGGGATAGTTGGCCCTTTTGACATGATCACTAAGACATATCTAAGTGAATGAGAGCTATGATCAAGACCTTACTGCCAGATATCACAGATCAAGACCCGCTGAAGAGGGTTAGCCAATAATAACCTGTCTTATGATTCCATATACAGGTGTGCTTCACTTAATGTCCGCACAGTGCACTCTGCAACTGGACGTTATGTGATTTGGATGTTGTGTGAACATCATATTATGACTGCTATAGTAATATTTTGATTACTGTACATTATACAGTACTGTATAATGGTCATACTGCATATCATCATGTATCTTTGTTAAGACAAATCCAGAAAATGCAGGAAATATGTACAAAACATAAACAAGCAACTTTCAGAACAAGAAGGCTTCTGAAGGTCTCCTCGAAAAATATTTCTTGGCTGCTACCTTTCCAAAAAGATCATTTTTAGTCAAGTTTCTTTGCACTGTAAAAGGATGATCTTGGCATCTGCTTTTGCTCAAGTTCAAGAGGAGGTCACCATTGCCATTAAATACTTTGTGCTATAGCCTATAAAATCTAGTAGCTATAAAGGATTATTTTTTGTACTACTGTATAGAAATTCTTGTGTCTTCTGGTTGTTTTGTAATAAAATGACGTTGGGGCTCTTGGAGTCTTGGTCCTCCAAAGGCTTCTTTCTTATAACTTTTAGGGACTTTTTTCTTGCCACCTTGTTACCCTAGGTTTTCTCAATTAGGACTCTAGATATTTACAAGCTGCTTTGCATTAATGCTTTTTTGAAAATCATGGATTATCTTTGATAGCTGGCCATTTTTCCATCGCCAAGACGTAACGAACTGAATGCAAGTAAAACTATAGCAGTGATATCATGTCTTGTGATTGCACAACTGTACTTAAATGGATGCAGTTCATTTTTGCCATAAAACCTCAAGGATCATCAACAGTTCGAGTGGCCACTTTATTAGATAAACTGACATTGCTGTATTTAATAATGATGTGTGACACATATTACTGAAACTGTGAAATGTTTAGATCTGTTTGTCATTTTATACATATTAACAAATGATATACAGTTGGTTTCCCCTACCCCCTACTAATAGAGCAAGTCATGCTTTACTAATGCTTAACATTCATGTTCTACCTTAATTACTACATGGGTTCATGTATTTCTTCATGCCTGACACATGCTCACTTCATACGTAGTCATGACGACTTATGATGTATTATGTTCATGAATTAGTATTTACTCAGTCCTGAATTATTGCCATTTCATGTAACCTGATAGTAAAGTGTTACCAGTGCCTTCCCTTTGACAGGGATAGTTGTCTTTTTGATCACCAGCACATAAGTGAATGGCAGCTGTATTCACATCTGTACCCATATCAAGTCCTAATGCTGCCAGATCAAGACCTAGCTGAAGAGGGTTAGTCGCTGATAACGTACCTCGAGTCTCTATTAGAAAAACTACTTAGAAAAACTCGACTTTAAATGGATTCAACCCATTTATGTCAAAGAACATCAAGATGCATCCACAGGTTGAATGTAATTTCTAAGGCCCAGTCATTTCCCAGGTATAATGAATTTAAAATGGGACTACAACCAAATTGTCAACCAGCACACTGAAGGAAATGAAATATTTAACAATGGCAATTTTCCTCACTCAGATTTGCTAAATTGTAGAGCAGTTGAAATTGGTGGGCCAATTTGGTGGGAAGGCACTGGCTAGAGAACTGTCCAATCACACGAGACCAAAGTCAGTTTTTAAGTTGTACTCATTCTAAAGTGGAGGCAGAGGGGCATTGAAATGGCTTTGAGAGGGTAAGGGTAGTACTGGCTGAACATGAATAGATACATTTTATCCGCGACACTGCTAAGCAAGCTCTTCCATCCTTGTGATGGATTAGATATCCATCCAGGGCATGCTTAATTGCTCTATTTTACACGATATGTCTTGCATCTCATTCGTTCACATGTACAGAACAGTTTTCTTGTCATCATATAATCTATGAATGTGATTGTGAAGTGTAAAAGTGATTGCAATATTAGAGAGAAAGGATACTTTTATTGGGAAAGTTACCCTTTTGGGCTGCCTTTAATGTGAATACAATATGGTAGACAGTTGGTTTGTTCAGACCTGACACATCAGATTTCTTAACTTAGTCATCAGATCAGTTAGCACATCCGATTTCTTATCTCAATTGGTCCCATATCTGGCAACTGGCCAGTCCAAGGAATTGCTACAATCTGGCTGAGACATTCCTGGGAATGTTTCATTGTGTGGGTGAGCATTGTCCTGCTGAAAAATGCCAGTTGGAAGCCCTGACATAAAAGCCAACATGTGGCTGCAGGATGTCCTGCATGTTTCGCTGAGATGTTATTGTCCCTAGTGTGACTACTAGCGTTAACTGACTGAAAGCCAAACTAGCATTTTCTATGTACTGAGCACTACCCTGAATACACATGAAGAGGCAACTTCCTGTAATCCACTGTAATACAGCTTCCTGTAATTTGACATATCCTCAGTCTTGCTGGCTCTTGATTGAGCACCATTTGCCTTGCTTTCCCATTCATTCACATGTACAGAGTTTTGTTTGTTGTTACTCCCTAAACAGTATATAGCAACTAATTGTCTAGGATTTACGTGATAGCTATATAGATGACTTAAAGTATATCTGTGAGCATCTTTAATTTTTAGTATCTGTATGTGTATAGGGTCAGTGTATGCAGCACCAAAAGTATGCGTGCTGTGTATACAGCAGTCAGAAAAGGGTCAATCCGGGTGCCTGTGCAGAAGTGGAGTAGTATAATTCAGCTTAGAATTTGTGCACTGTCTTGCCAGGCACTGAAACCTTGCATGGCAAAGAGTAGGCTCTACGCTAAGCGGATTACTAACTTAAAAAAGGTAGCCGTCATTTAATTGAAGGCTTACCAGCTGCCGAAAAAAGCAAGCAGTCAAACTGAAGGTATATCCCAGTCTAGAATACCCTGAAGAGACCACATTTGGTAAAATCTGTATTTTTTTTCTCTGCTCATCTTATACGCCTCTCCCTCGGTTTCGCAGAGAAGAACGTCATGCTTTATCATCGAACGGCAGCCTCTTAAAGACGTTTACATGTTTCAGAACGTTAATCTCTTCTGCTGGAAAAAAAAGGTGCCTTCAGCTGGTATTATTCAAATGCTGTGATCTTAGCTGCTTCTGTTTAACACTCAGCATAACACTCTGTTTCCAGGAGTAACTTACTTGCCATGCAACACTTTGATTCGGAATATTCTCACGTTGTACTGAAAAGTGTACGCAAGCTGAAAAGCAGTGCAGTCTAAAATACTGTAAATGTTTAACAAACTTCCAATAATTGGCCAAATTAATAGTATAGTCTATGTAACCTCACTGAGTGCCAATACTGTCAGCTAGGAAACTGAGGCCTTCAATAGAAGATTGGAAATTTGTTGTCTGGTCTGATGGGTCTCGATTTGTGCCGAAAATTTGGCATAAACTACATAAAAGCATTGGATCCATTCCGAATTGCATCAAGTTTAGGTTGCTGCTGGTGTAATGGTGTGAGGGACACATTCTTGGCACACTTTGGACCCCTTAATACTATAATTGTTACTGACCTTGTCCATCCCTGGATGATCACAGCATACCATCTTCTACATGCCATGTTACAAAGCTCAAATCATCTCAGACTGGTTTCTTGAACATGACAGCTAGTTCACTGTAGTCAAGCAGCCTCCACAGTCTCAGTTCAGCAGAGCACCTTTGGGATGTGGTGGAACAGGAGATTGACATGGCTGTGCAGCCAACAAATCTGAAGCAATTGCGTGATGCTCATCATGTCAATACGGACTGAAATTTCTTTACAGCACCTTGTATATCTGTGCCAAAAGGGATCAAACCCAGTACTAGTAAGGTGTATCTAATAAAGTGGCCATATCA
>JAUZST010009546.1:0-12919 GCA_034779995.1 Parotocinclus haroldoi | reverse complement strand
ATATAATTATTTCCCAGTCTCATTATTAGAATATATCCAGAAAATGCAGAATATGCATGTATGAATATGTATCTGATGACCCTTAATGGGACGCCACGTTGATCGTTCTACAGTCGCTTGATCAGGCCTTTTTGTAGAAACCACTTTTTCAGAAGGGGAGCAGGGTGAAAAGGCTACAAGGCTACAAACAAATTAGAGTAAAGATCACTAGACAAGAGTATCATGGAGTGTATCATGTGGGTCCAATCATCAATAATGTATGTCCAATAATAATGTATTATATATCACCATTATCCCATTGCTAAAACAACTCCTCTAATAGTCACCTGTTGTGTAGGCTTTTGCACAGTACTGTATAGGGATCAATCTTCATCTGCAAAACTGTAATTAAAATGGAAATCCTTGGAATAAAGTATAACGCTCTATGACTGTTTAAAAGTTCTTTTGACGAGTTGCAGAGATGCGTGACAATAATCTTGACATCTCGGGGTAGTGTGTGATTTTACTGAGATCTCGGCTCCAATCCAACAGGAAGCAGATGTGAGATTGTTCAAGGCTTTAAAGACTCAAACAGAAGTCACTTTTCCTTTAATAGGATAGTTTTGGCTGTTTTATAGTCACCGCCTGATTTATGCAGGTGAACGCACATTTGTACCATTACTTAGACTGCGATGCCTGAATAAGGGAATCCCACCTCTGCTTCAGAGTATGTACAACCCAACAGTTGGATGAGCACTTGTGTACGGAAAAGAAAATATGCCCGAGTCAGGAGGAGAGGTTTATAGGTGGTCAATTTAGAACACATTCATTTTGAGATTTGATTTCCCTCGTACAATCGAGCTAATTAACCACAAAGACATTTTTTTTTACAAGTTGTTCCTACCCATCTTTAGCAAGGATAGGTTTTTGTGCTGACTTTACTTCTCACTGTTTATCTAGGGAATTCTGTATTTACCAAGGCAGCAGCTACAAAGCAGGAATATTTAAAAGAGCCGCACATCCAAGTCATCAGGTTCAGGCACTAAAAAGACTTATTATGATATCTGGAACAGCAAGAATGGAACAGAATCCAATATTAGCGAGAAGGTCCGAACGCTACTCAGGTGACACGCGGTTAAACTCAGAAGTTGAACTTCTGAATGCATTTTTATTTGTTCACTCTTAAGACATACATGCCTACATAATGAGGATTTAATTTCTTTAGATAGAGAAGGTACAGTGGTTTGCAAAAGTCTTAGGCCACCATTAGATAAATGGCCATTAGATAATTGTTTTATCAATTTCACTGTGACCATATATAACAAATCATTATTCTAAGTCTCTTTATTAGAATACAAGCAGATGTGTTTTTTTCTAACTCGTTCAGTTTTTAAATACTGTAATTTACTCAGGCGGGCGTGGCTCTGGTCTTGCTTCTCGTTTTCGGTGAGTATTCATCCGCTGAGTAAATACGCTACTGTAGTGTTTAGAACTGTTGAATAATCGAGCGACACGCTTGATTTACAGCAACAGCTATTTACTGTCAATCCTCATATTTTATCATTTATAACATTCCTTTATTGGTAGAATTCATATTTGTAATATATTTTTATAAAAGTTGTAATTTTTTTATGTAAAAGCTCCACAAAAACCCGCAGAAACAGCGAAAATCTGCGATTTTTTTCCATTAATATTTTTTTGAAAACCCGAGTCCGTGAAAGGTGAACAAGTGGCGAGAAAACACTGCTTTAGGACCAAGTCCGAGTTTGGAATTTTTTGGGTTTTTTTTTTTAAATATGGTAAATTTACCATTGCTAAGACAACCAATCTAATGGGGGCCTGTACAATACTTTACAGTAGTATAAATAACTGAGTTGTCTATGATTTCTGGATCTCTTATGGTTGCTTGAGGAAAATCGTCCTGTAGCCGAGTGAATCGTTACAGTGATTAGGCCACTGACCAAATCTGGCGAGCAGCTTTTATTTCAGATAAAAAAGACAACAAGAACAATGTTTCAATGTTCAGGTGGCTCTTCAAACTACGTTAAGCACCTCTCGTTTACAGTGTTGTTCCTTACAAATCGTATAATCAACATTCCAGTTTGAGCAAACATTGACTCGTTGAAATCGTACAAGTTTTGATATGTTCTCATTTTTCATGTCCTCACGTCATTCCAAAGAGTCTCTTGTGATGTTAAGGAGTTCTCGTCCTTCTTTGAGTTCAAGTATTCACTTTCGAGTTTAGGTCAGGTGACTGTGGAGGAAAGTCCATGACAGTCAGCACTCTCGACTTTCCTATTCAACAACTTATCACAAGTAGTCGTTGCAAGGCTTGGAGGTGTATTTAGGATCATTATCCTACTGCAGCATGTATCCTTCTCCGCAAGGTTCCAAATAAGTTTAACTAAATTTGGTCTTATTTCAATTATTTTAATTTTGAATACATTTTAACTAGAGGTCTCAGACTTTTGGACCTCACTTTCTTTGCACGATATCATAAACCAAACAAGCACAAAACAACGTGATGTTTTTAGTCATGGCGGGACAAACTAAGCAGAGAGTGACTTTGTCGCCGTTTTTTCTCATTTTCATCCCAAGGCATGCTCAGATCTTACTGTCTAGGCTTCTCAGTACAATTCCCAAGAAAGCCTTAATCATCAAAATCCCATATTGACCAGTAAGAGGCACTAATTATATATAAATGAGCAAAAAAAAAACTGATTCTCTCTTGGCCACTGTATTGAATAGTTCTCTTTTTATTGTGCTTTTCTTTCTCCTAAAGCTTAAGAAGGACAAATATTGGAACAAAGATGTCAAAGCCAAGTATCACACCGAGTGTCATTATACAAATGAATGATTTTTTCCCCCACACTATTTCTTTATTGCCTGCGCAGTCTCACGTTCGTCTCGGTCTCTCCTGGACTTCATCCAGGCCTGAAAGACTGTTAAGTAATTGGCCCTGGCTGCCTTTATCTCTTTGTCATTCATTTGATATGCCTCTTTTTTTATTTCATACTCCGAACAGCGGCTGTCTGGCTGACTTATTACTCTCACCATGACCTCTGTTACTCTTCCTCCACATAGTGCCTGGAAAAAATGAAGCTAGGTATCCAGTTGGAGGTGACTTTAGCCTGATGTGCTCTCAGTGGCGTTACTCACAACTTTCAAATGCCCTCCATGGACTAATGCTGACCGTGTGTGTAACTGCCTAGCTCTAATGGAAACAGACAGTGCTCTATTTAGCACTCTAAAAGCATATATGACTAGCGTGGCAGGTTTCTAATTAAAGTAGCTTGCTAGCTTGCATTAAGCTCTGTGATACACATAACGTAGGCCATGGCACGTGTTTGGAGACAAAATAAAAATACAGCTCCATTTCTAGGATCCCAAATTTTATCAGATTTCACAGAAGTCCGAAAAGTAGATACAGAGAACATCACTAAAGGAATAAGAGCAAAACGACTTGTAATTTATTCATTGAGGAAATGAGTAACACCGCAGCTCTCAAGCTTTTTTAGCCCAAGCAGCATCCAGTAACAAAACAAAACCTCCTCCCCGTACCACCTATGAGTCATCACAGAAACACATGCACAACACACACACTTGTATAGAGTTAGAGTTAGATTTAGCCGAGTCTACAGGTGTATCCTTCAAATGCACGTTTAGTGCTCACATCATTCTAAATGTGCTGCCTTCAAGCTCTCGCTGCTAAGAATTTCGCAGAACGCGACCCACTGTCCTCTTGATTTTTCCTCTGAGCAACTATAGGTGAATTCCAAACTTAACCTACCGCCATACCATCTCGTAGTGCTTTTACAGAGCATTTAGCATAGCATAGGCTGATGCAAGCACAGGCCATGAAATAACTAAAATCTCCAGTTTAGTTTTTGCTCATTGCTCCTGACATCTGCCACCTTGAACCACGACATAACAGCCAAATTATCCATTTTAACTAAGTGTGTCAGATAAAAGACTTACTGATCTTAACTTGTAAAATTCGAACTTTGTGAAGCAGCTAGCAGAATGTAGATGTAATCAGCTATGGGTGTGTACGTAGCCCAAGTGGGCCAATTTTTTTAAAAACACAAATGCCATTTAATGAAATTACATTCAGAACAGTCCGAAACGTATGTAGTATACACGTGAATATTTTAGATTTTTACTAAGGACGTAATTCCATGATTATGAAATAGTTTCTGAGCATACCACCCCATGCTCCTATCATCAGTTACCACAGTTTGAGAACCGCTGGATTAACAGAAAAGATTAATTAACAGCTAATTAAAGTGAAAACCAGGTGTTTCCAAGCAACGGGATGACAAGGTGTGAGTGGGGGGCCTGTTGTTATTTGAGGAAAAGGGATCTATCAAAGTCAGATCGTCACAATGTTTGTGGAAGTGTATCGTGACACGAACAAAGATCTCTGGGAAAGGTTAGAAAGTGACCTTTAAAGAGTTTGGACCCCTTCAATCCACAGTCAAGACACATTGCGTATAAATGGGAGAAATTCAAGACCCTCACCAGGAGTGGTAAAGCCCAAAGATCACACCAAGAGCAAGGCATGTAATAGACAAAGGAACTCTGGGTATCTTCTAAGTGACTAAAGGCCTCTCTAGCGTTAGCAAATGGTAATGTTCTTGAGTCCACCATTAAAACAACACTGAACAACAATCGTGGCCTGTCTGCACTTTTCTAAGGATGACATAAAACTTCCACAAGGATACTGAAACAAATATTTAGTGGTCAGATGAGACAGAATGGAACTTGTTGTTTAAATAAGAAGGCTTATGTCTGGAGGAAGGAATACACTGCATTTCAGCATAAGAAACATGGTGGTGGTAGGCATGGTCTGACCCTGTTTTGCTGCAAATGGGCCAGGATTGCCATCACTGCTGGAACAATGAATCCTGAATTATACTAGCCAATTCTAAAGGGACATGTCAGGACATCTGCCCAGAACTGAATCGCAAGAAGAATAAGGATAAAAAAGTGACCTTAATGTAACAGAAATGTTGTATAGGCAGTTCATTTGAGTAAAACCGCCAACATTCCAGACGTGAAGCTTTTCTGTAAGGAGGAATGGGCTAGAATTCCTCCAAGCTGACGTGCAGAACCGGTCAACAGTTAGCAAATGTTTACATACTGTTGCCACTCACAGAGGCAATATTGTATAATTTCCCTAAATGAATAAAAGACCTAAAATAATAATTTCGTCCAAATGGCTTCTCGTGATGCACCAATTAACAGCAGTAATGATAACCTCTACTGAAATCACCTCAGAACTAACTGACTGACTAACTGTAGCACTGCAGCATTAAAGGGATTTTTTCCAATGTTACTGGCTCATCCCCAAAAGTGAGTCAAGGCTGAACACACACACACCCACACACACACACACACACACACACACACACACAGTGAAAGAGAGAGATGATTTTCTGCTGACCCCAGGCATAGTATTTCAGCCTTTCATCACGGTTTAAAGTATTAATTCACTTCAAATTACAGTAGTCCTAGTCATTTCACAAAATCTGCACTGCTTTCTAGATACTGCAGGACGTGGAAGCAACTTTGCATGTTGGATCGCAGTAACAAAGCCATTTGGCTCGTTTCCCTTAACATAGCGAGGTCAAACCCACCTTTAGGACATGCCGTTTTTAGCATCTGCTGATGACAGAGGAAAGGTGCACTCTTACCAGCTTTGTTGACCACAACTCTGTCCTTCAGTAAAGGAACTGGACAGGCATCTGCTGTAGTTAAATAATTAATAAGCATGGTTGGGCTGGAAGGGATGGTTTAGGCATTTCTTAATTATTTATTGTAAGACTAGCCACATCTAATCTCAGAAAAACAGATGCAGAGTTTGGTGAAGCTCTGGAAACCCTGAGATTTCAGCCTTTCCATACTGTTAGGAGGGGAATCATTACAAGCTCATGCTTCCTCGGTATTCATTTCAAATGTTTTAATAGCACTGATATAAGGTTATGACATAAATATGTACCATAAAGGATAGATGCCATAAACGAAATAGTTTCTTCATGTTTTCATTAAAAACAGTATGTACATTTGTAATAATCTCACCAGCCACTACATTAAGGGCACTTCCATACAGAATCAATTAGTTTTTCAACAATTACAGACTGTAGTCCATCTGTTTCTCTACATTCCTCTTTATTCTTTCCGCCAACGATCAGGACAAAGATCAGGCGTAATAGTGTACTAGGTTAGTGTGTGTTGCACTGATAGGAGTGCATCAGACACAGCAGTGCTGCTGGAGTTTCCTCAGTGTCACTACCGGAATGAAAGTAGTCGACCGAATAACTGTACCGAATTGTAGAGCTGAAGAATAAAAACTTTCAGGCTCTTAAAATGCTCCAGAGATAAAGATGCCAATACACAGAGTATCTAAAAATCGTGCGTTGTATTAGACCGGTGCTGACACACAGTCAAGTTATACTACTAATTGTAGTCATTTTCGTAAAGAAAGCACTGCTACAACTTAGAAACCGTAACACTACTAATATATAAGTAAAAATCCATGAAAAAATGAAATGGGAAAATTTTAATGGGGGATTTCTTGGGGCCCCGTGAAAGCAAAATATACACTAACACACCACCGCCACATCAGTGTCACTGCACCACACCACACTGCTAAAAGAACACTGCTCACTGCTCACAAAAATGAAGAGATATTTAATTATGGTATAATTCATTTTGAATTTCATTTTGTGAGCAGTACATGCACAGAAACGGATGGACTGCAGTCTGTGGTTGGGCTACAATGGATAAAGTGAACCGTGTGTGTGTATTTCTGTACGGCTGTTACGTGAAAGACACAGAAGCACACGTAGGTAAACATGCGCACACATCCTGACTTCAAGGTTGTGATCAGATCAGGAAGTTGAAGTGCACATTTCCTTCTTGTGAACGGGTACAAAGGTTACCAGGACATACAAGAAACGACCATTTGGTATTAAATGTTTCTTGCACACATTTGCCTATTTTTGCCCCTTTTTCGTTTTTCCGTGGTATCCCGAAAAGCCTCAGAAGACTTGTGTTGTCCTCACTGAGCGGCAAATGGCAGATTAAGGATTAAAGCTTTTAAATCACTTGGCCGTGTGGTTCAGGCCAGGAAGAGAGATTTTCCACGTACATGTTCATGTTCTCTGTGACCAAAGTATCAAGGGCTACGCTTTCACTTTAAGAGAGTATCACTGGGCAGAGAAGCGAATGATGATGCGTCTTTAGCTGTGTCAGTTTAGCAGCCCTACATACAGTCACACTCGCAGCATTGGCTGGTAGCTTAACCTCTCCATTATGTACGTTATCTATCACAATCAGATGAACGGAGTTTTATTGTGCGTGACGTGCGCCGTGGAACAGAGTGTTTCTCCCGCTTTTGTCTTGGGTCTCGGTGTGACTGTACGTTTCCTCTCGATGCGTGCGCACGAATGTGCAATTTATAGGGTTACAGAGACGTGTGCAAGACCCCTACAGACATGTGGCGTGTTGCCCACAGGGACAGGAAGAAAAGCTGTCCCAATGAAAGCGTGAGAGAGGAAGAGATAGAGAGAGGGAGGCCCAATCACAGGGACCATTATGCCGTGCCACACTATCCACTGTGTCCCTGCTAACGCCTCTGCAGCTGGGCTTTACACAGACTACCCATCTGAACGACCCCTCCCTTTTCCTTCTTCTCTTTCTTCCCTCTCTCGTTTTCTCTTACTCACAAGGAAATGTGAGCTCATTAATTATATTTTCATCAGTCACTCTACTGTTGTGTTCCCACAGTATGCCAAAGACCTACTTACTAGACACCCCTAAACAATACATGCAAGCAGCCTATAGTATATACTATACATAAACACACACACACACTCTGCAGGCTGTGGTCCACTGGTTCTCATCAAGATCTGGACCTTCACCATCTCAGCCAAATTAGACTAGGGCAGCTTTTAGATACATGATACAAATCTGATAGATAAGCAATGTGTTTTAAAATATTATTATTTTTTAGGAGATCATTACAAATCAAAAACTAACACCCAGTATTATTTATTAGTAAGGCTATCATTCTAATGGCAGCAATTTGTAATAAGACATTACCCAGCATTTTATTGGGAAGAAGAAGCATCACAACGGGACGGTTCTAGACTACTTGTCATACTCGAGCAATTAAAGGGGCACAGCTTTACACCTCTGCTTGTAGGACGACAACTGTGCATAAAAACTAAGCGTGTTTAACGCTACATAGTTTAAGTGATTTAGCACAAGTGGACGTTACAAGTAGACAAGAAATGAACAACAAATGGACCTGTTATTATTTGCTTCATTCAACTAGGAATACAAACGTAACTATTTCAGTTAACATCTAGGCCACCCAAGGAGTTTGGGTCCCAAGGTTTCTTCCTTTCAACTTTTAGGGAGTTTTGCCTCGCCACTGTCAACTGATCAAATAAAATGTACTAAGATATACTCGAGTATGACATGAATAATATTGCAGTAAAAATACACATGCCAAACCTTTAGAAATTTGACCAGCTGTTTATGACATTGGAAACATTTAGAGTTAAGAGAAAGACTTTTATTTCTTATTCTAACTTGGTATAATTGTCAAGTCCTTGGTCATGAAAGCGAATGGGCATTAGCGGATAGTACTGTACTTAAAATGAGTATACATGTCTTGTAGTAGTAGTAACATTAAATGTTTCTAACTGTGCTAAATCCTTTACAAACGTGCACAAATTTCACTTGCTCAAAAAAAAAACAGTTTTATAGTGAATTTTAACAACTGGGCACAAAACAACTTCCTATTTCTGAGCTCACACACCCTTCCTATAGTATAATTCAGATCTCTTTCTTTCTTTTCACTTCCCTATATTCAGACGCACCTGGCAGAACCGTATATAACGTAGGTTGATATTTCACCTCCCTCGCTGGTTGCTCGTGAAGCCATTGCTCAAACAGTTAAATAGAACCAGCTGCCCTTTGTAGAAATATTTCATTGATTTTTGTTCCCCAAACAGATGGTGAAAAGGGTTTAGCATAGAAGTTCGAGATGCATTTTTTAAGATTTCCATTTTACTTTCAGTAAGCCAAAGTCATCGTTTGTCAGTAATACACTGTAACAAAGACAGACGTGAGAGAAAGGGGCAACAGCAGTGATACTGCTGACACTGGAGACGGATGAATAGACTGCTTCATATACTGAAGTTGTTTTTCTATTGGACCATTTTACAGCCACTGCAGCCGACTGAAATACTTCTGTCATGACACACACTAGCTACTGGAAACTATGAAAGATAGCACCCAGGAAAGAAATATAGCCATTGTTAGATACAGACAGCAAAGATTTATAGCATGTATAGCATGCTATGCTGAATACAAAGCCAAGATGTGAGTGGAAACTAGTATGAAGTACTACCATTATTAAGCACAGAACCAGACATTCATTATAACCAAAACACAAATCTTCAGTTCAATAAAGAAAACAACGGAAAGGTATTACATGATCCTGATATGGGCAACCTCAAATCTGAAAAAGTTGGGAGAGTATGAATAATGCAAATTAAAAACAAATTAAAAGGCAGTGTTCCTTACTTGTACGTTGACTTTTATATCCTTGCAGTATGATAGTACGAAGCCATTGCATTTAATGTTTTGTCTGATCAATTTCATCTGTTAATAAACATTCATTTCTGCATTTCAGACTTGCAACACGTTCCAAAAAGTAGTCTGGATCGTCCTTCTGTCTTTGGTCTGGCACACACAGCCTGCATTTCTTTAAAAAAAAAAAAAAAAGATGTGAAAGACTGATTCATCTGACCACAGTACACATTTCCACTGTGTGATGGTCCATCCCAGATGCCTCCAAGCCCAGAGAAGTGGACAATTGCTTCTGGACATGGTAAACAGAAGACTCATTTATGCACAGTAAAGTTTTAAGTGGTGATCGTGAACGTAACTCTGCATCGTAGCGCCTGATAAAGGTTTTTGATAAGGTAAAGTTTTTTGGAAAGTGCCCGGAATGAAGGATGCATGGATGTTTATTAACAAATGATATAAAGCTGACTAGATAAAGCATGCAATGTTTTGGACTTATACGGTCTGCAGTTAAATAAAAGTCAAAGGAAATGCAATGAACACTGCATTTTTTTAAATTCAGCCTTTTATATAACGTGCCAACTTTCTTGTTTTGGCATTTTATATGGACAATTCTACCAAGTCGAGTTAAGAATATTTTCCAGATTTGTATGGCTTTGTTTGGTTTTCCCAAAAATCTGTGTTTGTTTGTACAATGAGAGGCACAAGTCTGAGAACGTGCTAATAGATCAATTAATTGTCAGACTTCACTGAGCATTTATTTATACAGGAATACAGAGAAAGCCAAGTATTTAGTAGCATCACAGGCTGTTCTTTGGAATAAAGTAGCGAATAACGGTGCATTGTGAACTTGCTGTGCACAAAATCATTACCATAAAGCTTCTTTTATAATAACATGTTGAAAATGAAAAAAAGTTTATTCATCGAGTAATTGTAATTGAAAGTAAAAAGATAAAGCATATCAGCTACTGTTTAGTCTGTCTTCTGGAGGAATCAGTTCCCGTTTTGCTTTCAGTTGGCTTTTATAAACTAACCTGGTACATTCTGAATCTGAAATACTGAATAACTGTGTACGGAATCATGAATCATGAATCAAACTTCACTTCAAATGAGTCACGCGGCGTAACTCATACATGTTTAAGCAAACGACAAGAGCCGAGACATCATCAGTTTTGAGATTAATTTATATTAATTATACAAATGTGCTCTATAGTGACATGTTAGTGTTGTGTTCGGTATGATTTTCAACCTTTCGTGCATATTTACATTAATTAGGATCGAACTACTGAGCCTGTGGCTGTGAGAGCCAGGGGAGCATTCTCACATCCTGCTCTAAAATGCAGATGTATATGAAGCTACAGCAAGACTCTGCCATCAGACAAAACCTCTTCTTGTTTCAGTAGTGACGTGAAAATGGGGAACGGCATTTTATTCATTAGTTTTTCATTAAAACATACCAATAAACCATGTTTGTTTAAACTTTACTTAATCTAGAGAGAGAAAAGCAGCGCTGAATGCTAGTTATATTATTAAATGCATACTATTTTCACAAGTTACAGCTGATCAGTTAGCCATCTCATGACACAACAGAAAATGCTGATTTTGTGTATATTGAGCTTATTTGCTGTCTCAGTAAATGCATAAATGCTGGGATCAAATAGAGCACAACAATCTTTAAGCATCCATGTTCAACATGCTTCATTACTAATTTATTACCGTTCGAGTAATGCGATTCTTTCATCCAATTTAAACTAATTTGCATGAATGGTCCCTATATGTACAGAAAATCATAGATTAAATGGTGCGACATAATTGGAACAGGAAACAAGCTCTCTGTGAGGTGAAACACCGTGGTCTTACTTATCACTTTGTGACCCCAGGCGCAGAATTTAATGTTACTTCTTCCTTCACGGATAAACCAGTGTGTTTTTATTGCCATTCGACTAAGCATGTGAATCCAAGCTTTTGTAGGAATGTAAAAGGCAACATACAGTTAAGCTAGAGATGGACCTCTCTCTCTCTCTCTCTCTCTCTCACACACACACACACCGTCTCTTTATCTCCATCTTTTAAATTGCTTGAAAACCATCGAAAAGCACCTTTATCAGATCCCAGCTGGACTAGTGTGAGGCAAAACTGAACTTAAACAATCAAGCAATTGTCAGGGGGGGCAGACAGAAGTAAATGGAAATTGCTTACAAGTGCCTTCTGTGTGTATGAGTGAGAACGTGTGCGTTCGAGCTCACATCGGTGCTTAGCTCAAGCAGAAGAGCATACGCTTGGTATAGAAATGCAGCCCAAGCTTATAGATCCTACGGCAAATCAATGCTAAATGGTACGATAATGGAATGCACATACACCACGCCAATGATGGCAGCTGTACTGATACAGTGTACTCTGAGTAATGGGCTGGATGGACTGGTTTAACTTGTGATCATCTGAACAGCTGGCCCTGCCCAGGTCAAACCATATCTACTGTAAATGTAAAAAATCCGCACAAGCTGTAGCAGTCACAGTTGGTTAAAAGTGATAACTCATGCTTTTTAAAACGTCTTCACACTACCATAAGGAGGGTTTGATTTCTCACAAGCCACGAGTCCTGTAGGTCATAATTACGTTCTTACTCGTGGGTAGAAGAAAAAGTATAACAAGTGCATTAAATACTGTAGTGCTCTATACCAACAGTACATAGTATAGTACGTTACATATACTCCTCACAAATAATACGGGAGATAAAAGGAGATATCCCATAATGTAATATCCCCTATAGGTTTTGTGAGCAGTGTAGTATAATATACTATATAGCGCAGTATACATTATATAATATAGTAGTGTGTTTTCATTTTACTTAAGTTATATTTTAACACGTTTAATATACAATTGGCTATGAATCTTTCCAATTCTCGTATTAAGCAAATGCCATTTCTTAACCTCTCAGGTTGGTAGCTTTTACTCAGTAATGTTCCAGTAACTTCTGTGGCTTTGGTTCTATTCTGAAATGATCAGACCCTACTGACATCATAGCTTTCTTACTCAACTATCAATGCTTACCTAATTCCAGAGGTGACCAGTATGTTCCTTATTTCCATTAAGGCACCACTAATCTGATAAAAAAATAATAATAATATAAGTAAAAGTGGAAGACGTATGAACGTAAAAATACACATCCATGACATCAATAATATCATTCTTTGCAATCCAAATGTAGTTTTCAAAGCAGTTATACTTTTAAACATTCCAGTCTTGCAAAACTTTTGCAAAAAAAAAAAAAAAAAAAAATTTGCTGGGCACCCAGCAATCTAATAAAGAGACTGAAAAATAATTATCTAATTATATA
>JAUZST010009545.1:0-12920 GCA_034779995.1 Parotocinclus haroldoi | reverse complement strand
TATATATACACATATGATACTCAATCCCCAATAACATATATATTGCTCTTTTTATCCCCTGTGTAAAATATCCATTAATTCCATTTATGTTATTTTACAACCATGTTTGCAATCTATTAAATTTGACTGTAACATGAACCTAACCTTAGCTTCCATATTTGAAGTGAGCCCGAGTTTATGTGTGTGCAATCTTTCAGGACTGACACCACCAACAACCCCACCGCACAAGCCCGTAGAGGAGGATCTCTTTAAACCAGAGGGTAAATCAGAGCTCTCTGGTAGAAGCTTCTGCCCGGTACGGGCACATCTACGGAAGCTTCCAGAGCAGACGGAGCTGTATGCCCAGCTGCAGCGCATGGGCCCTACGGACGAGGGCGAGGCCAACCGTGCCTACAGCGACCATGACTACTGCCTGCTAAACCTGGGCGAGAGCCACAGGAGGATCGCTGCCATCCTCCCAGTGCCAGTCTGCCACACCAAGGTCCAAGAGGGAGAGGAGGATGAGATGGGAGAGAAGAACATGCAAGAGGAGTCTCAGAGCGAAAGATTGGAGGCTCAACCGGTCGATTCTCCCCCGGATTTAACCCTCGTCCAACCTGTGAAGATCAGACAACCCTCTCCTGCTTCCTCACCCACACCTGAGGTTGAAGTGGAGTGCCAGCCACCATCTCCCTGCCACCAGATCAACCTCAGGTAATAATGTACCCTAGAGATGCTCACATGGCAGTTGATTTGAAAATTCTTGTCTGTATACATTATGTACAAATGTGTATTTTTTGAGTTCAGTTTTGCTCTATAACATATGTCCGTTTGGTTTGCTGTAGCTGTGAGAGCCAACATGAGGATCAGAGCAATAACACTACACAAGGACAACAGGAGGATGTGGTAAGTAAAGGGATCATGCTGTAAAATCTGTTAAGGATTTGATGGGGAAAATGACCAAAATATGTTCACAGAAACCATGTTTGAGCAGTACTGTATTTGTTCTTTTAAAATATATATTTTCATCCATTTCATGTAAATGTATATCTAATCTATAGCTGGACTACTCAACATGGTAAGAATGGTAGTGTAGTGAACTTTGCAGTAATGCACAAGTCAGCAATATGCAAACGAGATGTTTAATAAGCTATTTGTTCATGTTTTCAAAGAAAAAAGGTCAGACTAATGCTAGTCTGTCTTTAACCACAGCACTCACCATGTATATATATATTCTTTATTTTTTTTATTTTACATCAATTTATTTATTTTGCCACCAGTCATCATCGGCCGATTTACACACTTAACACACTTAATACGTCAATAAAGAACAAACACTTGGCCAAGTATGGTGAGTTTTCGAGGCTCACTGCAGTTGTAACGTATGTGATCAGTATCAGTGATCGGCACTCAGGTGATTGGAATCAGAATAAAACATGATCAGTGCATACCCCCTGATGTTTATTACACATTAGCAACTAATGTTTATAGTTGTTAGCACAGATGTTTACTGGCCACTTTCTGAGTCCACGTCCAGTCTCGCTGCTGCTTGATACTGGGTCAAGTTTCCACTCTCATCTAAGCCAAGCCTTGAATCTCTAGTGTTCACCTTGACTCCCAAATCTGTAGTGTCATTTAAGTCTCGTAATTCAGTAAATTAATGGCAAGCAAGTGGAGTCTCCGGTTGATACATTAGTCTTACAATTTGTTGTTCTTCCTTCATTACAGGACAAGCGCCAGGTATTATATATTCACAACCTGCCAAGCAATGTCACACAGGCTGTCCTCCGCAAGCGCTTTGAGGCCTTTGGGGAACCAGAGGACTGCAGAGTTCTAGTTAAAAATGAGTAGGTACCACTATGGCCATCTTGGAACCATACAAAGCTGGAAAACATGCAAGTCGGACCTAAGTGTCTAATCTGTGTGTTTAGGGAACGCTGTGGAGTAATCACTTTCAGGCAAACTCATAATGATTTGAGTCAGAAGCACAGACGGGACTTCATGAGTCATCATGTAGGAAGTGTCCGGCGATTCAGCAGGAAGCGCTACATAGATCTAGGTAAGTGGAAAGAAGCTTGAATTGTAATTGAATCCTTAAGCATTGGTGGTCCCATTCACAAAGGAACCAACTGTACTATTAATACCTTCGCTGCGTTCCTAGTAGCAGTCAAACAGCATATGAAAACGTGCCAGCATCTTACTGAACTAAGACAACATTTGCATTGCACTTACACTGAGTGCATGGCCAGGCATACTTGGACTGACCAAAACCGCTTACAGTTTTTACAAAAAGCCAAAAATCCTTAAAAATTTTAAGCACCCAAAAATGTCTTTATCATTAGGCCCATAGTTACCATTCAAGATCACGGATAACATCTATGGCCGTCTGAGCCCATGTAACCTGGAGAAAAATCTGACTCAGTTTTCAAAAATTCAGCCACATCAACTTGGAAAGTTCGTTCCCTCGGTTCTCGTCGTTAATTTGTTTCAGAAGACTCGCCATGTACATGTGCAATGACAAGTAAAGAGTACATTATTCCCACAAGGAATAATGTCAATCAATTAATCTGTTCCTGACCCTCATAAAATCCACACAATATAATATTATTAATAATAGTATGAATATTATTAATCATCATCATCATCATTAAAACATAAAGAAGACGTAGTTCAGTTTAATCAGTGGCATCATGAAGTAATAGAGGAAGGAAATAGAAAGGTTTTGAGAGAGATTTAAATATAAATGGAGTAGAAGCAGAGAAGGAAGAGGAGTAGCAGAGGGTGGGGGCAGCCACAGCAAAGGCAGGAGTAAGAGTGTAGTGATGTGCTAAATTGTGTAGTGTATATTTTTATGTAGGAATTATTTGCATTAATGGAGTTGTGTTGTACGAGTTACGATAGGTATACAATCAGACAAATGTTACAATGAGTTTAGTATAGTCTATTCTATATCATAGCAGTGCCTATTACACATTAACATTTACATTAACCTACAGTTTGCCAAAATCAGTATCACAAAGCTCATTTTCTAAGAAAGTTGTGAAAATTTTAGTTTAGCGAGTAATGAAAAGGGAAAAGGAAAAGACTTACTACTAAGCTGTATATATGCAGCTTGTGTCCTAGAGGTTCAGTTCCTGGATTTGTTTTCGTTGACTCTTATAATCAGTCTTTTTTAGGTCCCATTTGAGTATATTTGCACTAATAACACAGTACTGTAAATGAAAACATGAGAAATTTAATAATAAAGTTAAAATACAAGTTAAAAGCACGGCGAATACCAAGCAAAGGACGAAAACCAAGACAATTTTTTCTAGTCAACATACGTGAAGGACTGAGTTTGACGAGTTCCACTGTATTATTCTGAGCTATGTATGAATTATTATCTATGAGTTTCATTGGATTATGTGGAATTTGAATCTTACTATCTCACCTCTTGTCCAAGCGGCTTTATGCGTTACCTAGTTAAACCAGCAGCACAATTTCTGCAGAGCTAACGGGCTGCTGCGTCTGTGTTGTGTTTTCTCCTCAGATGAAGCAGGACCAGGCCCAGTGAAGAGCAAATATGATGCTCTGGACTTTGACACTCTGCTTAAGGAGGCTCAGAGGAGTCTGCACCGCTGATACGCCTTACTGCGAGCTCAGTGATTCTGCCTCCAGAATCGCCTCACAACCTCAGCCCAGACTCCACCTCATGTTTACATTTTTGAACGATGAAATCGGAGGGGAGGGAAACAGACCTTGTCTACTTACTAATGCCAGAGCGCCGCTGAGGCACAAGAACAAAGCTCTTGAAATGAAACAACCACGGAAGAATAGTGTGGACGTCAAACACGAGCGGCCTCTGCTGACTTCTGTAGCAAACTTTCACTCTCTCCGTTTGGTCATTGTGACGTCTGTACGTGTGTTGCGTTTTGTTTATTTGTTTGTTTTGCTTTGTTTTTTGTAACCTTTTTTTGTCACTTTTCGGTGGAAATGCAACTTTCACCGTTTTGTTGTACAAGTATATAAACAATAACTGCTTTATATTAGCAAAACCTTATAGATGTTGAACTGTGCGTGTGTTACAATGACAAAAAACAAAAAAATACCTGACTACGTAGAGTTTACAAATCAAAAAGGAGAAAAAAATTATTGTCTTTTTTGTCATTTTAGTGCTTCCTTATTTCATCTATGCACTCAAACGAGGTAGCGCTTGTGGTTCCTTGCCTCTCCCATCCGTCTCTGGTTGGGTTTTGCTGCTGGCTGCCACACATAACAAGCAATGGAACCCGAAGACCTGACCAACTTGGACGTTCTGGCCAAGTCAACCCTTACCTTCCTAAAACTCAAAATGATTTGAATGCACTTGGATGCACAGCATCCCACGTATAACGAACAAGCCATTTAGAATGAAAAGGCCATTTCATTCGAAAAATTGGGTCTACCAGAAACATTTGGGCGCTTTCTCACTAGAATGTACCCCTTGAATGTAGTCTGTTGATCTTTCTTTGTCCAGTAGTCAAAACATGGCATGCACTTGGAAGTCAACGTTTGTACGGGTAGCTCTAGAGAGAAGGGAAATGGAACTCTTGGAGAGGGGGTTATTTTTAAAGCTCAATCTCCCGAGAGATACTAGTGTATCTCTAAATGCTGGATCATACTTGCTATGTGACTGACCGTATGTACGTGAAAATTTCCGATACTGCCGAAATGTCTCTACTAACCTGGGTTACATGTCACACTAAATAGTGTTTCTAGAGGTGTTATGGCAACTGGAGAAACTGGTTTGTCTTAGTGTCAGTTGGGATGGTTCAATGGTAGTGACTTGCATTCTTATAGTCCAAGCAATTGTAAGTAAGTGTCTTGCTTGAGGACCCAATAGTGAGATTTTGGCAGAGATAGGATTTGAACCCTGAATCTTCTGGAAACTCGTACATGTACAAATGTACAACTGAATTCGTATCCAATGATTTTGCTGGCCCCATCGAAGTGTCCCAAAGTGAGTTTTCCTTGGTTTTGTAGCCTCTTAATGTCCTAATCACAGTCACAATCACAATCACAGTCTGTTTAACCTGGTGCTCTGCTGCTCTGGTTGATGTTAATCAGATAACCAAGCACGATTGTTGGATATTAGTGGCTCGACTGTTGAGTTGTTGTCGTGCCAGTGCAATATTCTAATTATTATGTATTATGCAGCTGGTAACTTTGGTTGTAAATAAAATAGTTTCTGTTAAAGGCTTTCCATCATCTTATCATAAGCTGTGTTTCAGATCATGTGTTATGACCCTTATAACTTATGTACCTAATACTTTGGGTAGGAAACGACATTTAATAGATAAAGTGTAAACCGTATTATCCCTAAAAAAGGTTCAGCCCTAAATTTGGGCTATTGTGTATGTGTACGTGCAGTTAAAAGCAAGTATGACCTCGGCCTAATGTGTTTACATCTCCCTCTCTCACAGGCTCTTTCTATACTCAAGTGGTCAGTTTTTCTACTCCCTCCTGTCTAAGGGGAAGGTCTTCGGGTTTTTGCCTCGTATTTCAAAATCTTTAATGTTCTCCGTCTGTGTTAAAAGTGTACCCCTGTGTCTGTGTTTCCTCTGGTCCTGGGATGGCCTCGGTCCCCCAGTGCATGCTGGGAGTTGAAGTCTTTTCGCTCTCTGCTTTGCGTTCTTTTTAAAGGGGGGCTCGGCGTCTAGCCCATGGATCCTGTACAACGTGCTCTTGTGAGTGTGTGTGCGTGTGTGTTTGTTACGCATGATCCCCACTCCTCTCTTTTATCCAATCACCGATGTCCTCCTCAGCACCACACCAGGAACTGAATGTTTACATAATACTTTAATCGAGCGCACACTAAGTATGAGACGCCTTACTCAGTGTTAAGGCTCCTCTATCAGGATGTGCCTTATTGGCCTTCCCTAGACGATCCTAGGTCATCGAACATTCAAATGCTCGTGAGCGCAAAGCGAACTAAATGCCCACGCCGATTAGGAGTAAACCTGAATGAGTGTTTGTGCTTAGTACGCATACTACTGAAGGGACATAACTTGCTGTTTACATGACTATATATAGATTTCTATATACATAGATATATAACGTGTACATAGCCCTGTGTATAATGTAAACGAGTTGTACGGTACCGTGCTGTGCAGAGCTGTGTTCGAAAGCGGCCGCATCCGGCCGTTTTCTAGGGTAAAGGTGTACCGATGTCGCAAGCATCCGGTGATATCCCAAGGTTGAGCAATACAGAGAGAAACAAAGGATATTTCCTCTGGACGTGGCTTCATAAGCAAACGCTGTTGTAAAAATGTCCCTTTAGAAGATGTTGGAATATTTTCATTTCTTTCTTTTTTGTAATCAAGTATTTTTTTTAACTGAATTAAGATGCAATACATAATATCTAAAGGAGCATTTCTGAGAAATGGAAGGTCTTATTTAAGAGGTTAGCTTTGAGAACGATCCTTGAAATGAGATCCTGTACTGTATGTTGCGCTGAGATCATTCAGTCCTACCACTAATCTGCAAAAGGTTTCGTGTCCTGTGTATAGACAGTATTGTCACTTTACCGTACTGACACAGACCTGATCCCTCTTTCCTCCCATGGGCTGTGGTCCAATCTGAGATGATCACTTTTGAGCTGTTTGCTTCCAAACGGTCTTTGTTAAGTGGAAGAAGAATGGCATACTGGGATCCTCCGTAGTCTTCACTGGAAATGATTTGACATTCAGAGGGGATTGAGTTGTGATCACTTTTGAATGGAACCGAGCAATGCAGGATTAGTGAATTGTGTATGACTGATTGCGCGTGCGTGTTCGTATGCATGTGCACTGGTGTGTTTTAGGTCTGCAACTCTTGGGTGCGATGCAGGAATGCACAGCTCCTGTCCATGAGGTTTAGAGGCCAACATAGTTTACTGATTTCTTTTCAAATAAGAAATGCATCTGATTGTTAACTAATTTGGTTCCCTGTAATGTGGAAGCCACCAAACCATGCTAGTAGTTGTGCATTCCTGCTCTACTCTATAGGATCATCCAGGGGGTCATACAGACAGGCCGGTCTCACAAGGAGAGCCTTAAACCAAGAGGGAAAAAATACTGCTACCAAGCTTTTATTAATAATATGTATCTAGTGTCCTTTAAAACTCCAATCTGTTTTCTTAAGTGAACCTTTTCAATACAGCCATATTACAAACGGTGTATAGAGTACATATATATGAAACTATATATGTATTTGTGTTTGTGTAGATAACTATATATAGATGATATAATTTCTTATAGAGAACTTTAATCCTTTTATTCAACATGTGAAAGCACTTCAACACATTTCAACATGTGGTGTCGAACTAGAATGTACAAGGTGACGATCCAAATGAAACAAGAAAAAAACCTCCCAAAGGGAACCCTGTTCAAATGCAATACATCTTCATTTCAGCAATCACTATATATGAGGCGAGTTGACCAAAAATGATATTTGATGTCTGTACATTTGAGGTGTAGTACCACGTCTCACGAATGAAAGTCATGTTTTGTGTGTGTGTGTGTGTGTGTGTGTGTGTGTGTATGTATGTATGTATGCGTGCACGCATGTGTGGTCATCGTTGTAATACGTTCAAGGAAATAAACCAATTCAGTCACTTTAAAGCCATGCTCACAAAAGCTCACAATGTTGAACAAATGAAAATGTCCACTAATTCATCATGTTGTATTGGGGAACTGTTTCTCTATTCTATATATACCATGATCATAAATCGAAATCCAATTTAATTTTGTGTTAGTTTGGTACCAGAGCCTCATGAACAGAAGACCTCTGAATCCATAAAGCTAGTGATGGTTATAGTGTTGCTGCTTGTGTTTGGTGAAAGCGAAATCAGCGTCAAAGGGCATACATTGATTTCTACGTTGTTTCATTTCGATTTTTGAGTCTTTACATCTAATGACTATCAAACTTTCTATGATTTTCTTCCCCTTTTTTTAACTTAGTTTTTTGGTATATGGTAAAATACTGCTAGTAAGATTTTATATTTTTACATATATTTGGTTTTATTTTGAGTTTGGTTTTTTATTTATATGCCACTTAGTTTGAATGTCTGTTTTTTTTCCTTTGTATTGTGTGATTTTATGTTTTAAGAATGGAGACAAATGTGTTTCAGTATTTTTGAATTGTTCAAATCTAGTTTCACAGATTATCTATAAAGTGGAAATGATCTGATATTCTAAATTATATTTTAATTCATGTACATAGCAAAAATGAAAAGGATGATGGTTTCGTTTTAAACTGAATACAGTTCTCTTCTGAGATTGTTTACATTATTAAACTGTAGAAACTGATTCTCATATACTGTAAAAGCTACATATACTCATTAATTTGCCTCCAGATAATAAAAAAAAAACAATGAATACAGGTAATTTGTGTCTGTATTGTGCGTTGATGGATGACAAGGTAATGTGTGTTTTATATGTGCGAAGCAATGCACGTAAATGGAAACAAAGATATATATTTAAATATATATTTAAATCTCATTTTACCTCTATATGTCCTGGTCAGGGTCATGGAGGAAGGTCTGGAGCCTAAAAAATACATTGGGTGCAGGAACATGGACAGATCGCTAGACCACTAGACCCTCCCGTTGCAATCCCTACCCTTAGTTATTGACTAGACACAAGTGAAATTACACATTTATTGATCCTCCTGCATTTAGTACTTGCTATTTACCAGTAGCATTTGCTAGTTCTATGACAGCATAGCAATGCTGATTCTTCTATAATCACTGACAAGAAGTAAAGCACACAAATAGAAATGTGCAATTGCTGCAAATCTCATTTATACAGTTATGTATCAGGCAGATATGTAAATGACAGGTCTGGTCTGATTAGACATTGGGTCCTGGTACAAGAGGGAGTACAAGTGCTTCCCCATAAAAAGGCTCTCAGTGGCTATTTTTGTGTAGTGTACCTTTGAGAGTGAGAGATTGTTGGCTGTTAGACATGCCTCTACAATGCACTCATAGACACTTTGAGAGGGGCCTATGATTGGAACTAAGAGAAGCAGGGTGGTTGTTGATGAATTGTCCACCATCTAGGCCGTTAGGAGGTGTTGTTAGCATTTTATGACAGCATGCCTACATAGTAAACAGGCTCTAAACAGTCCAGACAGACCACTAGTAGAGATTATTGTTTGTTCTCTCACAGTTTTGTAGTGCACCATCCAGACAGAGGCACTTTCACCAGACACCCTGTCTGGGTCTCTGCCCAGATAATTTTCAGGCATTTAGCAGAAATTTGTTGTCACTGCATGAATACATGTCCTGCCAATAAGACCCAGCCAAGTATGGAGGCCTTCCTTGGCCTGGCTGGTCACCAGGTTTATCGCCAATTGAACTTTTATGGGAGCAGTTGCAACATCTGTGAGCAAAGCTGTGCCAGGATCCCTTACAGAACCTTGCTTGCCTCCGTCTCCAGCTACATATAACCTTGTATCCAGGCTAGAGGTGGCCTAACAGGTTTCTAGAACCTCTATTCAATTGTACAATTTTCCCCAATAATTAATACTTACTCTAATGTAATAACTTTCATATATCATCATTACATTCGCACATTTTCAATGACACATCAACACAGTTTCATTCGATTCCAACTGCTTTTGGTGTGCTATTTTCTCATCAGTGAGCGTATAATGCTTTTTGTTTTTGTAGAATAGAGTCTTAACAGATCTTGTGCACGTCATAGTAGAGTCTTTCCTCCAGAATTTTCTCAATTTCCAGCTTCAGCGCACATCACAGGTTTTTAATGACAATTTAAAACTGAACACTAATATGGCCTTGAAAGAGAACAGATCTTTATAGTACCCATCCTTCTTTTTACCTTCTTACCTTTTCTCGTCTAATTTTAAGTGTATGTTGTAAGTACTTTCTAACCATCCTAACTGTGTGTAAGACCAAATACACTTGCAGGGAAACTTGGTGGAAAAAAGAAAAATATCTTTATTTTAAAGGCCTGCTTTGTCTGCCTGATCTGCTGTCTTGTCTTTTAATGCCACCATAGAAATTATTTACTGTATACATCTACTATTATTTCACCAGCAGAATCTCTACTTTAACTCAACTATAGGAGTAGACCACTAATAATTACTATAGTAGAAAGCTCACAGGGATTCCAACTTTTTAATATTTTCAGTCACTTTATACTGAATGAAACGCTTCATGACTGATTTTGCTATCTAGGCTTACCGTTCCAGTCAAGTGTCGTGGCGTATCTGCAAATGTGCTGATGTAGAAATATGACAGCTGTGTAGATGTGCTGTTTGACTAAATTACAGCTGGCTTCATGCACTTTATTAAAACGTGATGCAATCTGATAAGGAATATTGGCTCATTTTTATTTTGAGTACTGCAGTAAGCTCTTTAAATGAGCATGAATGAATTAATAACTAAAATCAGATAACGACTGCTTATCTACTTTGTTCTTTAATGCTAGTCAGTGCTGCAAAATAACTCTTGGAGCAGGACAGATTCCAAGAAAGGGAGATTAAGGTGATTTACTTTATCTCTGTTGTGCATGTAAGCAAACAATGCATGATTGGCTACTACATCAAAAATGCGGTATCCAGGCAGATCAGGGAGGCAGAACGTAATTCCAACCCCTCCTCCATTAATGCTGCATGAGCCGGGGGCAGTTCACCGCTCTATTGGCTTGTGATCCGGATAACAGCACGAATCTGCTTTCCGCATAAGGCTCTGTGTGTGTACGTGTGTGTGTGTGTGTGTGTGTGTGTGTGTGTGTGTGTGCACTACCAAGGTGACTGCACTAGACACTCTGTCTGCAGCTCTGTAATCCAAGACAGTCAGCATGACGTCACAGTGCACTGACGTACATTACGTGCGCATAAGCAGTGACGCCAGTGCTATAGCTGAACTCCTCTGTCCCTCCAGTTCCTGCTCTACCAATCAGCTAGCTCATCTTCTAACTCAATTATGCTATCGCCTGCAGGCATCATCTTGGTATGTGTTGGATCATTATGCACACTCCCTGTGGGACAGTTAGCACGCGCACCAGCTCGGCCGAGTGTGCAATTTTTTTTGGCATAGAGTTGAAAATCTGCTGCAGAAAGGCACTAGGAACAATAAGTTTATTTGTCAAGACTGAGTATATTTTTAGCACCGTCAGGTTTCCTAAGTGTACACCATTCCTTTTTGGCCCAGTATGGGTTGACTTGAAATGTAGAGTATCTCTACACACTTTGGAACTGCTTGACATATAAAGGAATAGGAAGTGTTAGGTCACATTGCTGTTTTTGCGATGGAATAATCACCATATTAACTCCCTGGACACAACATTTGTCACCTTGCATGTTAAGATGGTAGTAATGTCAGGCTTCTGCAGATGGCGCTGCACTAGGATGATCGTTCTATAAAAACCAGGGGGGTGCGCGATGGGATTGTGCACTGAATATCTTGTTTAATGTGCGGAGAATGGGTCACAAGGCAAATGTTATGTTAAATTGTGTAACCAAATGTGCTCACAACGATGAAAATATTTTTTTTTTACATGGCAGGGACACCTTGCTTTTTCTTTTCAAACAAAAACTGTTACTTTCTTTTGTAAAACCAAAAGAATCATACAATTTACTATAGGTTACTGGGGTTGAGGTTAGGGTTAAGGGTAAGTTTAACATTAATGAGATACAGTGATCATTGTGTCATCATTATGTCCCCACAATTATAGATAGACAAAAAGTCGTTTTCTTACAAGTCTCTGGCTTGTGACTCAAGTCAACTCTGGTACATAGTGGTCTTGTTTACATTTACGGCATTTAGCAGATGCCCTTATCCAGAGCTACTTACAATTAATACAGTCTTACAATCCAAACAATTGAGGGTTAAGGGTCTTGCTCAAGGACCCCACTGTGGCAGCTTGGTAGAGGTGGGATTTGAACCCTGGACCTTCTGGTCCAAAGTCCAATACCTTAACCGCTAGGCTACCACAGTACTTATTAATTTCTTAATAAAGAAATAATAAAATGATTAATTACTGAATAATTTCCAGTCCCATGGCCTTTTTAAAATATGCAATGTTCAGTAATTCAATATTTATTTAATATTCAGCAATATTCAAATAGTAACAGTGCCATACAATTTATACTTTATTTTAGCACTATGTATTTTATTACCGTTCTAAGCTTGATATGCATCTTATTATTCTCAGCAAATAGCAAAATGCAAACGTCACACCGTAGATTAAATGAGTAGACTACCAATTGCATCATTATCCAATTTTGTTTGTTATCTAAACCATCATACTTTGAGTCTCCATATAATTTTCACATCAGACCCTCCATCATTATATATCATTATTTTCTGAGCAATTCATTTGTTATTCACCAAGCCTATACAATCAGTGCAAAACTATCAGACCAACAAGTAGCAGGCCACATCATCTGTGGAACTTAAAAGTGGTCAAAATCCATATCCATTTTTTCTAGCATCAGCAAGTTAAAATTTTACATGTAAAATGATGTGATAACTACACTGGTCACAAAAAGTAGGGGATATTTAATGAGGAGAAATTTTATTTTTAAATATCCCCTATTTTTTGTGAACTGTGTAGTTTTGACCTTACTAAATAATCTAAACAGTCTGACATCGGTGAGCAAAAGTCATGTTGTTAAAGTCATAAGGTTAAATCTGTTAAATCTGAAAACAATAAAGTTATTAGTGAACTGTATTAGAAAATAATATAAAATATTCAAATTGTCCTTTTGAAGACTCAGCAAAGAATGCAGGTCTTGGATTGTGAAGCTTGAGCTGCAGCTGCTGCAGAATAAAAGAGAAAAATAGAGATGAATAAAAGTTCAGATCAAAATAAATAAATAAATATCAGAGAAAAAAACTGCCAGCAAGCAGATTTATAGTCCTTAGACAGACAGACAAACATATAGATAGATAGATAGATTGATAGATAGATAGA